>CATIWC010001423.1:0-161259 GCA_948472305.1 Vicia faba
AAAACCTATTGAATAAGATGTTTTATAGGACTAAATTAAATCTCTCATACATGACCTAGAAAATTCAAAAAAAAATAATGGCATCTTAAGGCTATAATCAAACCTAAAGAGATGATGTTATTTTCTTCAATCATTCAAAATTAATAAAACTAATTATTCTTCTTCATGTTGATGATATTATTATTTTAAAAAATGATTTGATAGAGAAACAACTTCTTGAGAAGAAATTATCATAAAGAATATGAGATGAAGGATTTCATAAAACATAAATTTGAAAATTCTTGAACCAAATTAAGAATATGAAAAATAGGGATCAGTTTGTAATTTTTTTCAAATTTGAAGAGATTAATTTATAAAATTTGAAAATTATCAGTGACTCATTTGTAACTTTTTTTAAACTTTGGTGGGTGAATTTGAAATTTTTCTAAAATATAAGGACTATCTTACAAAGTATGAAAAATTAATAATAAACAATTTAACATTTGAATTAGAGTAAAGGAGTCATTTCAAATTATTTACTTTTTTTTGTCATTTGAAATTTCTTAAATTTAACTTGAATAAAATACTTCATAAATTTGTATTATTTTAAAAAAAATATATATTTTTTATCCAAACAATAAATTTTAATCAAATCATTTTAAATTTCCTCAAAAAAAAATTACTTTACTTCATTGAAACAATCCATTCAAACACACTCTAAGAAAGAGATATTTGCAAAATATAGACCAAATCTACAATATATTAAAGTCAGTCCATGAAGCAGACTCTTGTTCAAGTGGGAGTCTAACTATGGAGTCATACTTTGGTGTTAAGCATGCAGATTCAGTAAGCGATTGAAGTTTAGTTATGGCTATTGTACATTCTTGTTTGAGAACCTTGTTACTTGGAGAAGAAAAAAGAAAAGTGTAGTGGCTTAATCAAACACCAGAGTTGCATTTCAAACTACAACATACGGAATTTTTAAACTACTATAAATAAAAGGAGTGTTAAATATATTTGAAGATACATCATGAAAGCCCTATGAAATTTTTGTGTGGCAATAAGGTAGTCACACTACGAGAAAATGCATACCCAGTCACGTGAAGTTGCCACGTGATTTTCACGTGGTTAAATAAAACCAGTTGCGACGTAAAAATCACGTGGCAACGTGTTTTAATAATATAAAACAGAAGCATTAAGTGTGTCAGTTACTTTTTCGTTTTAAAAAAAATAGCGACGTGGGATTCACGTCGCTAATTAAAATGTCACAAAAATTAATTAAATCACAATTTCCAACACTGGCGTGTTCAGGTTTTGAAGGAAGAGAAATCAGTTGTAATATTGTTGCGACGTGAAAATCACGTGGCAACGTTGCGGCGTGATTTTCACGTCGCTACTTGGTTTATGTAAATTATCAAAACGTTCCACAACGTTTCCTGTTTGTCATTTCTTCATCTTCAACCTTCACTTCCTCTCCATACCCATTTTTTCTTCACCAAAAAATTCTCTTTTCCACACTAAAATTCCTACCATCTTCATACATTTTGTAAGGTAATTTCAATTTCATGTTTTATATACTTTGTTAATAGTTTTTGATGTGTTATTTGAGTATAATTTTTTTTCAATTTTTCTTTGAATAGAGAAGGAGAATATAGAAGTGTAGATTGCAAAAAGGGACAAGAAGATTGAAGGAGTTACAAGATAAAAGGTTTGTCTTGAATTTTTTTCTTCTGAATTTGATTAAATTGCATTGGGTTAAAATTGTTGAATTTGGGTTATATATATATATTTTCTGTATTTGAGTTAAATGTTAGGTTTAATTATTTAGTTAAAAATAATTGTTAATTATTATTTTGTGATGAATGAGTTTAATTATTTTAGGAGTTTAAGTTTTTTTATTTTTAGGAGTTTATAAATTTTTAGTGTTTAAATTAAATTTTTAGGAGTGTAATAAGTTTTTAAATTTTTAGGAGTTTATAAAATTTAGGTGTTTAAATTAAATTTTAAGTGTTTAAAAATATTTTTAGGAGTTTATAAATATTGTTGAAAGCATATATTTATCTTTAATTGTATATGTTTAGGATTATTATTAAGTTGATTAATTAATATTTCTAATTAAATAGGTTTTGATTATATAAATTTGCAGTAAATGGAATATTATATGTATTATCGTAGTTGGATGTACGATAGACTATATCCAGAAAGACGCGCACTTAAACCCAATTTTATAGATGGAGTTAATGGTTTTATCGCGTGGACGTTTGCCCAGGAACGTTGTCGAAGTGAAGGAGGAATTAGGTGTCCTTGTCTTAAATGTGGATGTAGATATATAATTAGTGACCCAGAGGAAATAACACGTCATTTGCATAGGAAAGGTTTCACTGAAAATTATTGGGTTTGGACGCATCATGGTGAAACACTGTCGAGTAATGTACCAGAGACTAGCAACACAAATGCTTCAAGTAGTCAACCGGTTATGCAACCACCTATGGAATTTGAAGAAAACTTTAATCTGATAGGTGACATGGTTGGTGATGCTTTTGGTGTTAACGTGGCCTATGATCAACCTGAATACTTTGACGGGGAAGAGTTGCCGAATGAGGAAGCGCAAATATTTTATCAGTTGTTGAATGAGATGAATACGTCGTTGTTTGAGGGGTCGTCAGACTCAAAGCTATCAATGTGTGTTAGATTATTGGCCGCCAAGTCAAATTGGAATGTTCCTGATCAGTGTTTGGAGCACTTCGCAAAAATGATGTTGGACTCAACTGCAACGAAAGACAACTTGCCTGCGAGTTTCTATGATGCAAAGAAATTGGTGTCGAAGTTGAGTTTAAGAGTAAGAAAGATTGATTGTTACATTAATGGTTGTATGTTGTTTTATGACAACGAGTTTGGTACTCAAGATGGATCGTTAGAGGAATGTAAGTTTTGTCATAGTCCAATATATAAAGTTCGCAATAAAGCCATTAACAGTAACCAAAAACGGGTAGCAGTAAAGTCCATGTTTTATCTTCCGATAATACCAAGGTTAAAAAGAATGTTTTCTTCAATGCACAGTGCAAGTCAAATGACATGGCATCATACAAACAAAACAAGCCCAGGCAATATGCAACACCCATCTGACGGCCATGCATGGAAGCACTTTGATGAGGTACATCCTGATTTTGCCGCCGAACCTAGAAATGTCAGGCTTGGATTATGCTCTGATGGTTTTTCTCCATATGTCCAAGCGTCCGGAAGTGCGTATTCTTGTTGGCCAGTTATTGTAACCCCTTACAATCTCCCTCCTGAGATGTGCATGACAAAACCATACATGTTTTTGACGTGCGTCATTCCAGGACCGTCGAGTCCAAAGACCGGAATTGATGTGTACTTACAACCTTTAATTGATGATTTGAAGAGGTTGTGGAATAATGGAGAATGGACTTATGATATATCCCGTAAACAAAACTTTTCTATGCGAGCTGCCTTGATGTGGACCATTAACGACTTTCCAGCATATGGCATGTTGTCTGGTTGGGGTACGCATGGCAGAATGGGTTGTCCGCATTGCATAGAATGCACTAAGGCGTTTACATTGGAAAAAGGGGGGAAAAGCTCGTGGTTTGACTGTCACCGCAGATTCCTACCATCAAATCATTCCTTTAGAAAAAACAAGACAAATTTCAAAAAGGACGAACGAGTAACAGATCTGCCTCCGCCTCGACTGGCACCAGCTGTTATATGGAACCAAGTTTGTGAACTTCCAAAGTTTACAGATACCGGCAAAGCATGTAGAATTGAAGGATATGGGGTCACACATAATTGGACAAAAAGAAGTATATTTTGGGACCTCCCATATTGGAAAGATAATTTGTTGCGCCATAATCTTGATGTTATGCATATTGAGAAGAATTTTTTTGATAACGTATTTAACACATTGATGGATGTTAAAGACAGAACAAAAGATAATGTGAAGGCTAGACAAGACATGGAAATTTGGTGTAATCGTAAAGAGTTGGAATTGAAGCCTCAACCAAATGGAAAATTATTTAAACCCAAAGCTTGTTTCAGTCTGACCCCCCAAGAAGCTAAAGCGGTTTGTGGATGGCTAAAAGGTTTGAGAATGCCCGACGAGTATTCTTCAAATTTAGCAAGGTGTGCTGATGCTAACACTGGGAAGTTGCATGGTATGAAAAGTCATGATTGCCATGTTTTTATGGAACAATTGCTACCAATTGCGTTCGGTTCTCTACCCAAACATGTGCTTAATCCACTCACTGAAATTAGTCAATTTTTTAGAGATATTTGTGCTTCAGCTTTAAGAGTGGATGACATCATTAAGTTGGACCAAAATATTCCAGTCATTCTCTGTAAGTTGGAACAAGTATTTCCTCCTTGTTTTTTTGACTCCATGGAACATCTACCTGTGCATCTTGCATATGAGGCTTATCTAGGAGGACCTGTTCAATATAGGTGGATGTATCCGTTTGAAAGGTTCATGGGTGATTCAAAGCGATCAGTGAAAAATAAAGCTAGAGTTGAAGGATCAATATGTGCACATTACTTGCATCGAGAAACTTCACATTTTTGTAGTCACTATTTCAAGCACTTGATGTTAACTCCAAGAATCATAAGGAATCCTGTAAATGTTATCGAAAGAAGTCAGTACACCTTATTAGTCTTCGGGCTTCCAGGTCGCCCCTCTGGAAAGAAGGGTGAGCATTGGTTGACCCAACAAGAAATGCAATCTACACATGTTCATGTCTTGATCAACTGCATTGAAGTTAAACCATATCTTGAGTAAGTATAATCCAACTTCTTAATTTTATTTACAGTGTGAATATATAAAATTGATTACCTTGAAACTTATAGTGTGTTTCTTTTTAGGGAATTTAATAACGCCTACTTTGAAAGTACCGGTGTACAATTAACATCTGGTGTCATTCATGCCCAATTTCCAACATGGTTCAAGAAGAAATTGTATAGGGTTGTTGCACCGACTCCAGAAATACTCTATTTGAGAAACTTGTCTAATGGCCCTCGTCAAAGTGCAAACAAATGGCACACATACTTCGTGAACGGATATAAATTTCACACTCATGAATGAACTGAAGGGAAAAAAACCATAAACAGTGACGTATTTGTGAAAGGAGTTACAGATGGTGGTGAAGATGACTTCTATGGTTTTGTTAAACATATCTACGAGTTAGTATACAATTACTTGGACTCGGAAAATAAAGTTGTCTTGTTTTATTGTGAATGGTATGATCCAACTAGAGGCACAAAAATAGATAAGACATATGGTACCGTGGAGATTCAAATGGACTGGAGGTACAAAGAGTACGACCCTTTCATAATGTCAAATATTGTTAGGCAAGTTTATTATGTTCCTTATCCTTCATTTGTGCCACGTAAACGACGATGTTGTGTTGTAATAAAAACAAAACCATTGGGTCATATTGAAACTGACGATCTAGTGGAGGATGTTGCTTACCAAGTTGATGAAGTTGAAGTTAATGATGTGATTCCAGATGAACACACTACAAGTTTGTCTGATACAATGGTTGAGGGGAATCAAGTTGATGAGGATGAAGATCATGAAGATTCTGGATCTGAGGATAGTATCACATCAGATGACGATGATGAAATGGATGACGAGCATGACGATTCAGAATAGTGAACCTATATTCATGAGAGTTGTGTCTTGTAATTTTACTTAACGAACCATTTATTGAATGATTTAATGAATATGTATTCATGAGAATTGTGTCTTGTAATTTTACTCAAAGAACCATTTATTGAATGATTTAATGAATATGTATTCATGAGAATATGTATATGTTAACTTGTATTTTCTTTAATTAGGTAAAAATGCCACCCAAAGATAATAAGGGTAAAGATCCTAGTGATAGTGGTAGGAAGCCCAGGCGTCCAAGGGTAGTAGTATGCCAGTCACCTCACTCAGCCACGTCTCCTCCCCCGCAGAGTCAGGTTCATCATATGTCTATGGACAGTACTATCCAATTTACTTCGTTACTATCATCTCAGAGTCCTCTTCAGTTCCCATCTGGGAGTACATGTTTTATTAGTCCATCTGGGCCCCACCTGGTTTACCATTCCAGCAGACACAGGTGCCCTCCTCCTTCCAGCAGACACAGGTGCCCTCCTCCTTCCAGCAGACACAGGTGACATCCTTCCAGCAGACACAAGTGCCCTCATCCTTCCAGCACAGTTTTCCATTTCCCACACAGATGCCCTCATTCGTGCAGCAGCCTGGAGGATCCAGCACCCCACTTCCTACACAGATGCCCCCATCCGTCCAGCAACCTGGAGGATCCACCTCTTCACGACCCACACAGACTGGTCGCACCCCCACATCCCACACAGAGTCGGATGATGACGATCTTGGTGTGGATGATGATCAGATAGATGGGAGAGATCTTCGAGGGGATAATGATCCGAGTGAGATTCATACCATTGATGAGAGATTTTGGATATGGCCTGAAGGGAACTCGTAAGTTTCTTATTTATTGATTTTTATTTATAAGTACACATTTCCATTTTAATATAACTTTATATAATTAATTATGCTAATTAAATTATTGTTGTTTTAGTTTCGGGCCGAGTCGGACTGCTGCTAAGGTTATCAATTATATAATTCAGCAGAATTATACAAAATTTTTGAAGAGTTTTAAAGAAGTTTCCGATAAAGAAGAATGGTTCAATGGTTCAAGCAATTTCAGGTATAATTTATTTATTTCTTAAGTTATTTTTATTTAAATGACCTTTTCATTATTGTTATAATTTATCTAACTGTTTATTTTAATGTCATATACAACATTGCAGGCGAAATGTGTTTGGGATCCCCTGAACCATAACAAAGTAAAAAAAAATATTTTGGGAGGAGTTTAAGACGACTTTCTGACATGCTACGACGTGTTAGAGAGAATTGGCACCTTTTGGGCATTCGTCCCAAATGGATAGGCAAAGAAGTTTTTGAACAACTTCTTAAGTATTGGGAATCAGATGAATTTAAGGCCAAATCTGAAACTGCAAAGAAGATGAGGGCATCGGAAAAAGGGGGTTGCATTAATGCTGTTAGAAGTATTAGTACTGCTGAGCATGCTCGACGCATGGTAATTATTACCACTTTTTAAGGTCATATTTGGATTTATAACATATTATTAATTTAAGTTAATTTTTATATTTAGGCTAAGCGTTTGGGGAGACAACCATTGATGACTGAGCTGGTTAAGGAGACTCGGACAAAGAAATCGGGAGGATTTACTGACGAGCGCACAAAAAAAGCCCTGGTAATTAAGTAAACTTATGTTTATATTTTTTTAAGCAATTTTGTGACGTGATTTTCATGTAGCAAGTGACATGTTGTGGCGTGAAAATTGAGTGGCAACTGATAAGTTGTGGCGTTACAATCACGTGGCTATTTATTTTTTATTTTTATTTTATTTTATTTTATTTCATTAATGTTACTTATACATTTAATTTAATTTGATTTTTTTATTGTATGTGTAGGAGGATTATCAGGCGTTGCTTGTAGAATTTCTGACCCATAATCCTCAGTATACGCTTCCTCCAGAAAAACCGGTTCATCCAGATGTGGATTTCTATATTTGGAGTCAAGTTGTTGGGGGAAAGGGGCCTAACGGGTGTTTTTTTGGTGGTGGAAATTTGGCGGGCACCTTGAGGAGTGGGGATAGAAATCTGTATCAGAGAGCTGCAGACGGTGAAGGAGGGTCACGTCAAACAAATTTGACACCAGATCAGTTAGAACTGGTAAGACAATTGGCTAGACGCGAGTCCGAAGATCGTGAGGCGGCATTAAAGGCCCAAATGGAGGCAATGAGGGGTGAACATAATAGACAAATTGAGGCAATGGCGAAGAGGCAAGCTGATATGGAGGAGCAAATGCGACAATTTATACAAGCATTTGGTAGAAATCCCAACAGTGGTGGCCAAAATAATAACCACCAAAATAATAATGATGACTTTCTTCCCGACATTTCCGACGACTCTGATTCTGCTTAGTTTTATTTTTATTTTGTATTTAGTTTTTTATTTGTGTAATAAAAATTTATAATGATATGGTATATTTAAAAATATTATATATAAATTTAAATTTGAGTTTATTAAATTTATAATATTAAGTATATTTATTTATACATTTAGATATATTTAATTTTGTTTTTGATAATTTGATTTATAATATTGTATTTAATAAATAAATTATAATATTTAATTTATAAATTTAATAAAACAAAAAATAATATTAATTATTAAAACAGAATTAATATATTTAAAACACAAAATATTTTATTTTTTAAATAAAACTAGTTGCGGCGTGTTTTTCATGTCACTAATTAGTGACGTGAAAAACACGTCGCTACAGCTAACGTAACATAAATATAAACCTGCCCTGCTCTGCTCTGCTCTGAATTGTTTTAATCCATACAGTATGTTGCGGCGTGAATTTCACGTGGCAACTTGGTGACATGTTTTTCACGCCGCAACAAGATTGCCACGCGCTATATAGCGACGTGTTTCTTAAGGTGGCAAAATCTGAGTAGTGGCGTGATTTGGGTGTTAACGACGTGGCTTTCACGTGGCAAAACACAATTTATTTTGTAGTGTCATAAGTATTGCACCTAATCTTTTTAATATGATATGAAAAAATATCATTGACCAACATTTTATTAAAGATATTTTGAATAGTAGATTGATAACTACCATCTACATTCCTTTTGGATACTAGTTGGGAGATTTATTAGTAAAAGATTTATCAATTGAATGGTTCAATTAACTTACTTACAAGCTTGTATAAGTTAATATTTATTCACCACTTTGAAGGGAGTGTTGTAAATAAGACTATAATTAATAATAGGCTTAAATGCAGTTTTGACCCCCCTAGTTTAAGGTTTTTGGAGTTTCGATCCCCCTAGTTTAAAAGCCAGGTTTCTAGTCCCCATAGTTTTCAAATTTGGGATTTTTGAAGCCCCCTCCATCTGGCTGCCCAAAAAGTTTTCAAATTTTGGATTTTTGAAGCCCCCTCCATGTGACATGGCACAGGGAGAGTAATGCCACGTATTATTTTCTTATTTCTTATTTAGAATAATATTTTTTAAACATTTAAATAAGTGATATTAATTTCCAAATGAATTTTTAATTTCATAATTCATATTTTCTGAAAATCCCAAATTGCTTAACCTAATTTCCTCTTCCATCCGCCCGTACGAGATTTCAAAAATCCCAAATTTGCAAACTTTTTGGGCAGCCAGATGGAGGGGGCTTCAAAAATCCCAAATTTGAAAACTATGGGGACTAGAAACCTGGCTTTTAAACTAGGGGGATCGAAACTCCAAAAACCTTAAACTAGGGGGGTCAAAACTGCATTTAAGCCTTAATAATATTTATAATCCCTTTTTTATGTAATTTGTGGACCCTTAGATAAAATCAGTTGAATTTAGGTTTTATTGTGACATAATTTAATATATTGAAATTATTTTTCTAAAAGTTTTACATCGTTGTTGTAAGAAACATGTTAGGTCAATAGAAAAGAGGATGTTGTCATGTGAACTTGGATTACTATATCACAATTAAATATATAATTTAATTTAAAATTTTCTACGATCTATTTTGATTTAGTTATCTAAAACATAATAGAAGTAGTTTAAATTGTCTTTGTTGGTACACTATGAAAAATGGTGTTATATTAATTCTTTAATTAATCAAATTTGGATTGACATAATAATTAATTGATTATTAATTATATTATATTTAATTATTATTAAACATTAATTATTAATAAATTAATTGATTGAATTCTATATTCAAATGAATAATAATATGTTGGATTACCGGTTAAACTCAATAACAAGTCACCGCTCCTCAATTGTTGTTTGGCTATATAAGCAATATACTATTAGATAATTAATATATTTCACAAAACTTATCAGGATAGTAATTCTCTCATTTTATTCTTTCGACAACCGTCAAATCAAATCTTAAAAGGTACATTCATCTATAATATTTATCATCTAATCGTATTATTGTGAATTTTTTTTATTAATAACCAAGTATTAAAATAATATTTCGCAAATAACCGGGTTTTAGAAAAAATTACGCAAATAACCATGTTTCGGATGACTCCCCAAAGGAGGAGCCATCTCACTTGGCGCCTCCACCTAGGGTTTTGCCCTAGGCGCCATCTCACTTGGCGCCTCCACCTAGGGTTTTGCCCTAGGCGCCATCTCACTTGGCGCCTCCCTTGGTTTTTAGCCAAGTGAGATGGCGCATGCTCCTTAAAAGTGAGAGGATGTGCCATCTCACTTGGCTCCTAGGGCAAAACTAGGGCAAAATGTTGTTTTATAAATAATTCGTCCGTTTCTCCGAAATTTCTCACACTTTCTCGCACTGTATTTTTATTTTGTACTCTGTTATTTTCGTCATGACGTCGCCTATGATTTTTAGACGAGATGGTTACGTTATCTTCTCCGCCACGAAACCTGCGATGAAAATGAAATTCTAGCACATTCACTCCATGGAGCGTCTGAAGCGGGAGTTGATTCGATGGCTAGATGGAGACATTGCTGAGGGGGGAAAAATCGAAGGATCCAGCGAAAACGAACCACAACCTCACATGCGACAGGAAGACCTAATGTGTGGTTGGAGGAAGTCAAAACAGACAGCGATGTAATGTTGATGATGCATGGGTCAGATGAAATTGTGTTAACAGTTGTAATTTCGTAGATGGAATATCGTTAATTATTTTTTGTACGCGTTTTATTAATTGTAGCAAAATCTGTTAATGGAAAATCCAAATGTTTACAACACAATTATGAAAAGATTTTATGTATTACAATATTTATGTGGTCGAGGCAGACGCCCGATTCGGATAGTTTTTGCGATTGTGTCCGACCTGACGGCATAAACCACACTTTCTTTCCAACCTGTCTAGATCGTCCATTTCTGTTGTGATGCGCCTACTTTTGGGACGACCCTTCTTGTTCCTTCGCATTTGGTCATTGTGCCACACTATTTCGCCGTCGTATGCAGGCCAATAATCTGGTTTTGCTACCAAAGGAAAGTTGTTGTTGTAAACGTTGAGCAACGTTTCAGATTTGTAAACGTTTGACAGAAGTTGCAGCGCGTCTTGATGGGTATGAGCACAAGCGGCAATGACATGAGAGCAAGGCATACGAAATGCTTGAAACCTGCCACAATCGCACCATTGAGAAGGTAAAATGACCCTATATTCTTGTCTTGCCAGGCCTTCATTATGGTCGATTGTCTCTTTCACAATGAAGTTGTGGCTGTGTCGGTCAAACCGTATAACCATGTGAGTGTTGGCTTTAGCACTTTCAGCCTTAATGTATTTCATGCAGCTTTCACTCCATAGTTGTCCAGATTGCAACACCGCATTCCACATTTCACCTCTTTTGGCAAATAACGCAGCCATCCTAAAATACGTAGATTTTACCAAGGCAGTGATTGGGAGGTTTTGTATGCCTTTGAATACCACATTCATTGATTCAATAAGATTCGTTGTCATATGCCCCCATCTTTGGCCATTGTCGTATGACCTAGTCTATTTTTCCACCGGAATATTGTCGATCCACCTACCGGCTTCCGGATTAGACAAACGGATCTCGTTGCGGTAATATTTGAATGTGGGTTGTGTCAATGCATATCTCGCATTCATAACCGCTTTCCTCAATGTTTTGTCCTTGACCTCCCTCGAGAAATTCTGGACGATATGCCTAACGCAATAGACATGCGTAGAAGGAGGGTCATGCCAACCATTTGCTGGATTATTGTAGGCACTTTCAATGGAGGCATGTCTGTCCGAGATCAAACAGAGATCTGGTTGAGGAGCCACGTGTGTCCGAAGATTTTTCAGGAAAAAGCTCCAAGCACCACCGGTCTCCCCCTCAACAAGGGCAAAGGCAATGGGGAAAATGTTGTTGTTGCCATCTTGTGTAACTTCCATCAATAGCGTGCATTTGTACTTCCCATACAACCAAGTCCCATCAATTTGTAAAATTGGTTTGCATGATGCAAACCTTGTGATGCATGGTTGAAATGCCCAAAACACGCGACTGAATATTCCGTCACCACCAAACTACCAATACCCCGATATGCCTCAAACCCAACCACAATACCAATCCCAATACCAGCACACCCGCATTACCCCACACACAATTTCAGTCTTCCACATATCTCAATATGGCCCCCTCAACATCCAGCCTTAGCCCTGATATGGAAATGTCGGAAGATTACGAACAAACCGACCCAACCTACCATCACCCACAATATCACCAAACCACCCAACATCCTCAATACCAAACACCCCAAGATCCATTTCCTTTCTACCCACCGTACTCAGACGATCAATGCTACAGACCCACTATGGAACCGCACCCACCGCCAACACGACCAAACTTTGAGGGTATGGGTAACCGACTGTACCAGAGCGGATCTTCTAGATATGGAGATCTGACTGATTTTATGGATTCGGACCGCATTGACTTCGCTGGGCCATCGACCTTGCCGCAGCAGGAAACGCGACGACACCCAGCACGAGAAAGGCGAGGACGGGGATGCGGAACCGAGGGTCATTACCGGGTTTCGGGGGATCTCTGATGTATCTGTTTTTTTTTTCCAGTATTTTTGTATCCATTTTTTTAATCTGTTTTTTTTACTGTTATTTTAATGTAATACAGTTGGATGTAATTATTTTATTTTTAATAAAAAGTCCATTTTGTTGATCTCTGTCCAACACGCAACGCATCGGAAAAAAAAATCATTTTTTGACCTAAAAATACACCTAGGCGCCATCTCACTTGGCTTAGGGCATGCCCTAAGCACATAGGCGCCAAGTGAGATGGCGCCTCCCCTTAAAATATAGGTGCATGCGCCATTTCAGATGGCTCCTCCTTTGGGGAGTCATCTGAAACATGTTTATTTGCGTATTTTTTTTCCGAAACGCGGTTATTTGCGAAATATTATTTTAATACTTGGTTATTAATAAAAAAAATTCTATTATTGTTGTATCTTATTATTATTATTATTATTATTATTATTATTATTATTATTATTATTATTATTATTATTATTATTATTATTATTATTATTATTATAATGTTAAAAAATTTATTTATCCAATATATTTATATTATTTCAATTGGTATCATGGCTATTTTAGATGCATATTATGGCTATATTGCTAAATTAATAGAACCTTGCATTATTGTGTAATATAAGAATTGCAATCGTAATTGTTATGCTTAATATTATAGCAATTGTGCAAATTTTCGTTATATAGATGTCAAAATTGATATAGCTTTTATTATCCCGTTTATATACCAAATGTATTATGGTTTTTTTCTCTCTACATTATCAACTCAACATTTATTTATTCTAATTAATTCATAACATGTCCTAAATGATTACCTTTCATGATATTGTCTAAATTCCATAGTATAATTTTATGTAATTTGAACAAGGATGTTTAAACATATAACAATTCGGCCTTTTATTTCTTTTGAATAAATCTAGGTTTCGATTTCTTTCCTAAAAATATTATTCAATTCAAATTAGAATTTTTTTTAAGGGTTATGCTTATATATATATATATATATATATATATATATATATATATATATATATATATATATATATATATATATATATATATATATATATATATATATATATATATATATATATATATATATATATATATATATATATATATCGTGTGATGATCATTGTTGGTGCACAAGGTTGAAGATGAAAATAGTAGAAGAGGGAGAAAGAGAGGAGAGAAAAACAGTTACAATAAACTTGTTGAGAAATAAACTCTATTCATCATTGTATTTAAAATTCTAGTTACAAACTTGTTTAAATATACAAAATAAATTGTCACGTAGGAAAAGCTAAAGAATGCTTAATGGCTAACCTAATAGCTTATAGAAAAACATCTAACTACTCTTCTGACTAGCAGACCCAGAAGCTTCTAAATAACCTCAACTTCTGAATATGAATTACTTCTAACACCATCCCTTAATTCATATCCAACTAATTAGACTCTACAACACCAATTCAATTCCTCAAGCGAATAAAGTGTTCAGTCTTGACAACTTTCATCAGAGCATCTGCAAGTTGCTTCTGAGTGCTACAATATGCAACTTCTAGCATTCCATTTTGGACTTGACTTCTCAGAAAATGGAAATGTCAATGTGCTTGCTTCTCTCATACAACACTAGATTCTTGGCAAGGCTTATAGCTAATTTGTTGTCAATCATCAACTTCACCGATTTGCTCACCTTGATCTTCATATCCTACAAGAAATTCATCAGTCAAACAGCTAGATACACAGTCAAAGCTCCTGCAATGTATTCAGCTTCACAAATTGACAACGCAACCACAAGTTGCATCTTGGAACACCAAGAAATGAGACTTCCTAGATACTTAAAAAAATATTCAGAAGTACTTCTTCTCTAAACTCCGTCTCTACACCTAATCAGAGTTTAAATAGCATATCAGCTTTGTGTCATATTTAACACCAGAAGAGAACAATACTCCATACCTCAGATTCCAATTAATGTATCTTCGTATCCTGACAGCATCTTGGTAATGTGATAACTTTGGCTTGTTCATAAACATACTCACCATTCCAACTGCATAACAAATGTCAAGTCTGATGTTACACATATACCTCAATAAGCCAACCAACTTTTTAAAAGTTATAGCATCTACATCATCACCCACAATATCAGAATCTCGCTTGTGATTCGTCTCAACAGGTGTGATTGCAATCTTATGGTTTGTTAACTTAAATCTCTTTAGAAGCTCAAGTTCATACTTTAGTTGATGAAAAATTATACCCTTCTCAAAGTACATAACCTTTATCCCTAGAAAATATACCATATTTCCAAAATCATTCATCTCAAGCTCATTCATCAACACCTTATTGAACTTGACTATCTATTATGGATAACTCTCTATTAGCAATATGTCATCAACATAAAGACACACAAGAATCATATTGCTTCCAGAAGTATGTTGCACATAAATGTCATACTTCATCTCACACTTTCTAAATCCTTGAAGCTTGAAAAATGAATCAATCTTCAGAATCCAAGCTCTGGGAGCTTGTTCCAGTTCATACAACGCTTTATGTAATTTGTACAACATCCCTTCCTGGTCCTATTTACAAATCCAGGAGGTTATGCCACATATACCTCTTCTTGCAATAAACCATTCAGAAATACAAATTTCACACCCAGATGCATCAAATGCCAATTTCTATTTGCAGTTATAGCAATCACCAATTTGATCGTTTCATGTCTATATACAAGTGCAAACACTTCAAAGTAATCTAGTACAAATTTATGTAAAAATCCTCTAGCTACTAGCCTTGCTTTGTGTTTTCCAATTGATCCATTTGGCTTTAACTTTATCTTGAAAACCCATCTGCCACTTATGACTTTCTTCTCCTTTGGAAGCTTAGTCAACTCCCAAGTTTTATTTATTTCTATAGCCTTAAGTTCTTCTTTCATGTTCTTCAGCTACACTTTCTTCTTGAGGGATTCTTCAACACTAATTGGTTCATAGTCTACTAACATGGCACACTTAATGGCTTTTACCTCATAGTCTACTTTAAAATCTTGCAATATGTCAAACTCTGTGAATCTCATTGATAGTTGTGTGATTCTTTGTGGCCTCTGGTCTTGTTCACAATCTCCTTATGATTCTAGAACTATATCACCTCCTGAAATTCCTTCAGAAGTTGGACCACCTCTGGAAGCTCCACCTTCAGAACCATGGCCACCTGAGCCTTGACCACCAGATTCTGGATCATCATCCGAATTTGGATAAGAATTTATTCACCTTCAGAATCAGAATCATCTTCTGAATCTGACTCGTCTTCAGAGTCTCCTTCTGACTCTGACTCAACTTCAGAATCTTTAGATTCTGAACTATCTTCAGAAGTTACCTCAAGTGTTAACACTACACCAGAGTTAGATTGAGAGTTGCCCCAATCCCATGCTTCTGAATCCTTCATAATGGAATCTCTACTGACCAATTTATTAATGACTGTACAATAAAGCTTGTACGCACTTATACCGTGGTAGCCAATCAACAACATTACCTTGTTTCTATCCTTCAACTTCTTTCTCTTAGCATTTGGGACATGTTTGTAACAAACTGAACCAAACACCTTGAAATGACTCACACTTTGCTTATCTCTAGTCCACTTCTCTAAAGGAATAGTTTCCTTCAGCTTCTTCGTTGGACACCTATTAAACACATACGATGAAGTGGCAACATATTCTCCCCACAACGTGTGAGGCAGCTTCTTCTCTTTCATCATGCTCCTTGTCATATCAAGCAAAGTTCTATTTCTTCTTTTAGCAAGACCATTATGTTGAGGAGTGTATGGAGCAGTAACCTCATGCTTAATTCCATTCTCCTAACAGAACTTCTGGAACTTTTTAGTTGTACTCACCTCCACCATCAGTTCTGAGAACTTTTAACTTCTGACCACTCTGTTTCTCAACCTTAACCTTGAACTTCTGAAACTCGGTAAAAACCTCATTCTTAAACTTGATAAGTGTTACCCATGTCATTCTTGTGAACTCATCCACAAATGACATAAAATATTTGTTTCCTCCAAGTGAAGGTATTGGAAATGGTTCACATACATCATAATGCACTACTCCAAAAGCATGTTTTGCTCTTGAGGCTACTTCTTATGTAAATGGAAATATGGGTTCCTTTCCTTTCATGCATACCTCACATGACTTCTCAGGCTTCACAATCTTCAAAATTCCATGTACTAGCTTCTTAGAAATCAGATGCCCTAAACTTCTGATGTTTAGATGCCCCAATCTCTTGTGTCGCAGCTCACTGTCACTTTCAATGCCTTCTGACTGAGGCATTTAGTCTTAGTTGTTTCCATATTCACCTTGAATGTTCTATTGCTTCCCTGCTCATATTGCATAATCAACTTCTGATTGCAGTCATACAATTTCAAGAGATTGTTCTTCATGATAACTAAGGAACCTTTCACAATGAGTTGGCCTACACTCATCATATTTCTCTTCATCCTAGGAACATACCAAACATATTTGATCACAAGAGTTCTTCCATTATTCACTCTGACTTTGACATTTCCCATACATTCTACAATAAGGTACTTATCATTAGCATATCTAATCTTTGCCCTCTTTTTTGAGTTAAAATCAACCAACTATTATTTGTTTCTAGTTATCTGATTTAAGCAATGAGTTTCCATATACCACCACTCTACCAAATACCTACCATCATACTCAGAAGCCATCAATAACACAAGTTCATCATCAGAATCCCCTTTGGCTATGTTTTCTTCTTCTGATTTCATTTCCTTTCCCGACCAACATTCCTTAGCAAAATGGCCAAACTGCTTACAGCAGTAGCATTAAACCTTCTTCTTGTATCTCCTTTCCCTTTTAATGTTTCTTCTCATCGTAATAGGAGGCTTCTTGACTTATGAGAACCACCATGTCTCTTCTTGGCCTCTGACCAATACTGTTTCAGATACTTCTAACCATAAGACGCCTTCAGAGCCTACTTTACCTCTCTCTCAGCAGTTGTCTCAATCAGACGCAACTCTTGTGTCTCTAGACTACTTTGCAGCTCTTCAATTCTCATGGTTCTCAAATCTTTAGAATTTTTAATTGCTACAACAATGTAATCAAACTAAGGAGTAAGAGATCTCAATATTTTCTCAATGATTACTTGTTCAAAAAGAGATTCTTCATACGATTTCATCTCATTTATGATCAGAATCACTCTAGATATGTAATATGGTATCTTCTCACTGTTCTTCATGTGGAGATTCTCATACTGCTTATATAGAGATTGAAGCTTGACCTTCTTCACTAACACTTCATCGCCGTAACATTGTGTCAATATATCCCATGCAACCTTCGTCATCGTCGAATCAACAAATTTCTCAAACATATTCACATCCACACATTGATGGATGTAGAACAACATTTTCTGATCTTTCTTCCCCGTACCTCTTTACGTGTTTCTATGTTCTTCGGTTGCATCTGCTGCAATTGGAACATAACCTTCAATGACAAGATCAAGAACGTCTTGAGCACCGAACAACACACGGATTTGAGTCATCCACCGATTCTAATTCTTTACATAAAAAACTCGAAGCTTTGTTCATCTTCATTCTTATGCACTAATAACTCAAACAGATCCCAGATCTCACCCAACTCTCGTGTTTCCCGATTCCCAAAAATAAGAAATGCAATTATGCTACAATTTTGATCGTGGATTCAACGTGAATTCAAGAAGAAAAAAAATTAATTACACACGCCTCACGTACACTCGTGTTTTCTTTGAATCGAACCAGAGCTCTAGATATCAATTATTGATGCACAAGGCTGAAGATGAAGATGAAAATGGAAGAATAGAGAGAAAGAGAATAGAGAGAAAAATAGTTACAACAAACTTGTTGAGAAAGAAACTTTATTCACAATTGTATTTAAAACCCTAGTTACAAACTTATTTAATTACCCAAAATAAACTATCACATAGGCAAAGCTAAAGAATTCTTAATAGCTAAGCTAATATCTTCTAGAAAAATATCTAACTACTACTTCTGACTAAAATACCCATAAGCTTCTGAATAACTTCAACTTCTGAATATGAATTACTTCTAACAATCATTACAGATGAAAAAGTTACAAGTTATTTTGTTTAATCATGAGTAACCAATATTTTGATTTTGTTATGAAATCATAGTGTTTTGTTTTTTGTGTTTGTTTCTTGACTTAATTGAATATTATGGAAATTAAGATGAGAATTTTTAACCGTTATGGGCTAAAAATTTGATGTTTTTCATTGAATTTTTCATAAATTTTGAATCACATAAAAATTTGATATGTCCTATTAAACGAAAGAACAAGAGGATATATAACCACGGAAAAAAGCTACATCAACGCTATTTTGTATGACACAACAAAACACTGTAGGATCAAGCACTTACCACTGCGCTAAAAGCAATTGTTGTTAGTTAGAGCGTGACTTATTTCCTTATAGTATGAGCCCTCAAGGGTTGCGCCTAAAGCGGGGTTTGTAAGCTCCCTTTAGACGTCATGGGTTGGGATGTTAAGCCCATCCGAATCCCTAAGGGTGACATTAGATTTATTTATCCAACAATCTTTCCCTAGTGTCAGCCGAGGAGATTCGAACCCATGAACCCATGACCAAGCTCTGATACCACTTGTAGGATCAAGAGCTTACCACTATGTTAAAAGCAATTGTTGTTAGTGAGGGCGCAACTTTATTTCCTTATAGTATGAGCTCTCACGGGCTGCGCTTAAAGCGAGGTTTGCAAGCTCCCTCTAAGTGCCACGGATTGGGATGTTAAACCCATTCGAATTCCTAAGAGTGACGCTGAATTTATTTATCCAACAAACACATCATGATTGACTGATATTTTATTAAAGATAAGTTGAATAGTAGGTCGATTACTACAATCTACATTCTTTTTAGATATTGTCTATGTGATTCGTTAACAAACGATTTATAACCAACCCTTCAATCAACTTACTTACAACCTTATAATAATTAATATTTATTCACCGATTTGAAGAGATTGTTGTAAATAATAGACTCCCAAATAATAATATTTTTAATTAACTTTTTATATATAACACGTGATCCGTTAGATAAACCAATTAAACTTAGTTTTTATTGTAACAATTTAAAATATTATTGAAATCATTTTTCTAAAAATTTTACATTGTTGCTGTAAGAAACATATTTGGTGAAACAAAAATAGCATAAATCATATTTTTCATGTGGACTTGGATTAGCGTATCACCATTAAATATGTAATTTACTTTAAAATTTAATATTCTATTTCAATTCACTTATCTAAAACATAGTACAAGTAGTTTAGATTTACTTTACTGATACTTGTATGAAAATAATTTCTAAAATTGTATTAGGAGAACTAATTGAATTTAATATATAAAAACTATAATTATAAACCACTAGAGTTAGCAAAATTCGTTGTGAAATATTTTCAATTTGAAATATTAAATTAGCACCACAAAATACTCATATTAAACCACATGCTTATAACCATGAAATATATATATATATATATATATATATATATATATATATATATATATATATATATATATATATATATATATATATATATACTTTTTCACACGTATTCACATTTATATATAATTCATATATTAGATGATGGTTGCTTCACTTATTCATATTTCTTTTTTTCAGATGATAATACTTTTTCACAATAGTTATTCATATTTTTTCGCACTTATTTGCACTTATATATTTTTTGGTTATAGTTTACAAATTAGATAATGGTTATTTCACTTATTCATACTTCTTCTTTTTTTTAGGCAATGTGAAGTTCATTTCCTTTGAGTCTCTGGATTTTGTAGCAATTCAAGAAACTAAGTTTAGTGAGATTTTTTTTCTTCTTTTAATAAGCAAAGGAATTTCAATAAAAAAGAGTATAAGGGGTACTCAACCTTTACACAAGAGACCTCCTTAAACAATTAAGGGGGACAATTAAACCAATCAAAAAAAAGAATAACTAGAGTGACTTTTACTATCTAAACAGGACCATCTCCAAGACAGAAACTTAATTGATAAAATGAAGTCCTCAAAATTGAACACAGATCCTTTAAAAAGAATAACATTCCTAATAATCCACAGATTCCACACAGTTGATAACCAAATAATAGATAGAATACATCTGCCTTCTGCATACCGCCTTTCATGACAATGGAACATGAATGACTCCAAGCTCCAGATTTGGCTACCACTACTCCATCTAGTCCACTTAAGAATAATATTCCAAATTCTCTTGGAAGTTCCACAGTCGAAGAAAAGGTGATTACAATCTTCGTTCGCCTGAAAACACAAAACGCATCAAGTGTTATGAACACTATTGGAATCAATTATGCCTATTCTAATCAATTGATCTCTAGTAAGGAGCTTTTTCAACACCAATATCCAAGTAAAAAATCAGGATGTTCGACGGGGATTTAGTCCTTCACAAATTAGACAGGCCAAGACTCTATAGAACGGTTAAACAAGGAACAAAATCTCTCATTTACAAGGCACCATAACAAGACTGAACCAAAAAATTCTTTGTGTCATCGATTTCCCAGACGAAATTATCCTCAACCGCAAGAATAGGCATGTGGTCCTACAAAAAACAAGTTAACTCGTTCACCAAGAAAAGACTTTCACTCCCAAGGTCTTATAAACCTTGTTTCCAACTCCATGTCCAATTCTGCCCGGACCATACCCCACCTTCTGCCACACTAATGAAGGACTGATTTACTAAAAGAAAAACCTCCGAGTAAGCCACTTTCAGACATTGATTTCCCACCCATTTATTATGCCAGAACGCAATCCCCTACCCTATCCCAACCCGCAACTCAGATTATCGGAGAAAATGTTTCTATCCATACCAACTTTGGCATCAAGAGTGATCAAATCCCTCCACCAAATAGAATCACACTTTCTAATCAAAATTTTGTCATTCATAAACATAAGTTTATCGGGATTTTTGTATCTATGCTTGAGAATGTCGTACCACAAAGTGTCTTTCTCCTTCAAAATATGCCACTTCCATTTGAGAAATAAAGAATTACCGAAAGTATCTAAGTTCTTGATGCCGAGGTCCCCTTTGTCTTTCGCCACACACACTTTGTCTCAACTAACCCAATGTACTTTCTTCCTAGAATCTGAACCCCCCATAAAAAAACTCGCTTGGATGCTCTTGATCAAGTTAATCATTTTACAAGGTGCTCTATAGAATGACATATAGTACAAATGTAATGAATTAAGAACCGAGTTTATCAACACCACTCTACCACCCAAAGATAAATGTCTACTCCTCCAACTAGAAAGCATTCTCCTCATATTATCCACTACATCGCTCCACATATTGGCTTTCCTCGGGCTGTCTCCCATCTTCACTCCGAGAAACTTGAAAGGAAAAGAACCTATTTTGCAAGCCAAAAAAGAAGAGGCAACATTCATCATGTAATCCTTGACATAAATACCGAAGATCTGACGTTTCCTGAAGTTTACTTTTAGGCCTAACACCAACTCAAAACCCCTAAGCACATATTTGATGCACCAAGGATCTTGTAAATGCACCCAACCAAGAAAATCGATCTAAAGTCGGAAAGGGCTTGAGGACTTTGGATTTTTGAAATTAGAATAATGAAGGACGCAGTACACGCTCTAGTGAGTCCATCCTTAGAGTGAAAATCACGGACGCACTTGATGACATCCTCTTTGACCACCTCCCAATATGTTTTTAATAAACTCGAAAATGAATATGTATTTGTCTTTATGGTGCATTTCTTGTTGGGTGGATTCTTTTTGTGAGTGAATTTTCATTTCTTCAATTTATGATAGTAGTGGTATTCTTTTGATTTGTTATAGTTTGAAGAGAACCTTCGTGTTTTATTTCTTTAGTTTAGGTTATATATGTCTTGGTCTGTGTCTAGAGCAAGGGGTGTTGAAGTCCCTTTGTTCTATTATCAATATTTACTTCAAGTCTACCTTTCCTAGAAAAAAGAGTTATGTGGAATGAACTTATGTTGCATAAAAGTAGCCTTGAGGTGAGGTTTGGTGTGCTTTAGGGGACTTCAATTCAGCTTTCTCCAGTAGTGAAAGAATTAGGGTTATCATAATTAATCACTTGGATGGGCGAGCGAACTTCCAAAGCTTCATTAATTTCATCTCTCAAATGAATTTGATTTACCTTCCTTTTTATGAATAGTTTCTCTTGGTTTCAACCTAATGGGGGTGATAGTATGCTTGATGGTATCATTGGGTCGAAGAGTTGGTGGGTACAATTAGGGGGTGGTTTCTCACTTGACCTTGGACAAAGATGTTTTTATCATTGTTCGTTTATTCTTAGACATTTCAATTACTTATGGGGCCATACATTTTTTAGAATCAATAAACAGTGGATGGATCATAACAACTTGGATAATATGGTTCAAGCTAGTTGGTTTAGTTATATGTCCTTTGATTGGAAAATGTTTGATCTCACATAGAAACTCAAATCTCTTAAAGTTGTTATAATATTTTTTGTGAAACTCTTATTGATATAACTCATTTGGATGAGGTTGCTTTTCGCTTATTTTTAGTAGAGGATAGTGACAATAATAAAAGTTATGGATATGATGGTTTTAATTTCTCTTTCTTAAAGAGATTCAGGCCCTTACCTAGAGATGATTTGGGAATTATGTTTGATCAGTTCCATTGTTTCACCTCTATCCCTCATAGCTTCTCCTGCTATTTTGTTACCATGATTCTTAGGGTCGATTAACTTTTCCAACTGGTCCACTTTCAATCTATCTCTCCAGTGAGTTTTCTTTTAAAGCTTGTTGCTAATGTTCTTGCAACCATACTAGCTGAGTTATGGATATAGTTGTTTTCTCTAATTAATTGGTGTTTCTTAAAGGGAGTTATCGATTGATGGGGTGGTTGTTGTGAATGACTTAGTTAATTTGGATAAGAAAGCCAATAAAGTGTATCTTATTTTAAGGTATGTTTTGAGAAATCGTACAATTTAATTAGTTGGAGTTTCTCTAGATTATATACTTTTTAGGTTTAAGTTTAATGATAAGTGGGATTCTTAGATACATGTCTGTGTTTTGTAAGAATCTCGATATGTTAGTGAATGAATGCTTGACTTAAGAGATTAGTATATAAAGGGGCCAAAATAAAGTAAAATCATTTATCTTTGTTTCTTTTTCTTCTTGTGGTGGAAGGGCTCAATGATTTGTTTTGTAGTGTTATGGATTTGAGTATCTTTTCTGGCTTCACAATAAGATTCTTTGTTTTGGTGATTTCACATGTTTTATATGTGTAAGATAAGTGTATCTTGGTTAATATCTCATTTGATAATCTTTGTTTGGTTAAAGCTACTCTCTAGGTATTTGCGCTTGCCACATGGTTCCGTGTTAACTTTGTTTGAAAATAATATCTAGATATATCTGTAACTAGGTCTTGTACTTTTCCTGGAAGACTTGAAAATCATACTTTGTGTCTAAGACAATAGCAGTTTAAGAGTCTTTGACTTAATTTTTGAGGTTGAGTTTTCTTGAAGGAATGTGTTTATGTGGATGGTGATTTATTGGTGCTCGGTTCTAGTATGTCTTTCTTATAGTGGTGTAGTGCTTGTATTGTGAGTTTTACTCCATTAGTGGTTGAGTGATATGTGATTTTTTTCTTTTAATTATGAGATTGTGTTTTCTCTTTTTGTGATTATTGTTGATTTTCTCCATTAAAAAATTACTTTATCATAATTTTTGAAATGCATGTTCATTACTTTAGATACCAAAATATTATTAGACAACCGAAATAGCACTTCTTAAAATATAGTTATTTTGGAGTAACTTTTATCATTCAATAGATATAATTTTTCCTACTAAACATATACTTCCTTTGTCGTATTTATAAACCACCATTTTTCTAATTTTTCAAAGTTAAATATTAGAAATATTAAGAATGGACCAGTGAATAAAAAACATGCTTCTTTACCATTATACTAATTAACTTATATTAAATATTAATTTGAACAAATGATATTTATATATTTATTTCAAATTTATATTTTTTTAAAAAATAATTTTAAGACTTCTATTTTTTTGGAGGCCGTGGCCCAGACTCAAAGTCGGCCTAATTAGTAAATGTCAACTAATTTATACATATGTAATATTTTGTTCCAAAACTATTCATGCATTAAAAACATAATAAATATTAGAAGCATGTGTTCTCTTCTCTCTCTTAGTTTTTCAACTGTCTTTCATCGATCTTGCCTGGTTCTGTCTGGTTTTTCACGGTGAAGATGGATTAGAAGGACGTTAATAGGAAGGGGTTCAGAAATATTGTTGCTCGTTGGGATGTATTTCCGTTGGGGAGAGGGGAAAACAGCGAAGGTGATTTGAAGCTTTCCTCCATCTTTTTTTCCAAGATTCCAGATTGGATTAGATCATCTGACATCTCCGATCTTTTGGTTGTGTGGGTGAGGTGGTGATTCCATCTAAAAGAAATAAGTTGGGAATGAGGTATGGATTTTCCAGATTCAAAGAGGTGGAAGACATTAGGGTTTTAGCAATCAAGTTAGATAACATTCTTATAGATGGGAGAAAAATTCATGCTAACCCTCCTAGGTTCAGCAGAAGTGGGGGAACCAACTGCCTAAAGAAGAGAGGAAGGAAGTCTGGAGGCTTTCATTCTGTTCCAAAGGTCGTTTCGGAAAATAGTGCAAGAGTTTTCAGGGGAGTGGTGGGTTCTAAATCTTATGCGGAGGCGACAACAAACAACTGTACGAAAGTCCTTCATGAGGCGAATCCTGATTTTGCCTATTCTTCCAAGAAGATTCATAAGGAGAGGTTGAAAAAGGCATATATCAGGGAGGTTTGAAATCCAGGAATGTCATATAATTTGCAGACTTACTTTGAAATGGAGGGATATTTCTCCGTCAAAGTTACGCCTTTAGGAGCTAATTTATGTTTGCTCGAGGAGACGGAAGAGGGTGAAATTTGTGATCTGGTAGGCGGAGCCGAAACATGGTGGAAATAATGGTTTCTGAATATTAGAGCTTAAAGGAAGAAGGACGTAGACAATGA
The DNA here is from genome assembly GCA_948472305.1 of Vicia faba. NCBI lineage: Eukaryota > Viridiplantae > Streptophyta > Magnoliopsida > Fabales > Fabaceae > Vicia > Vicia faba. The sequence goes on from CATIWC010001423.1 coordinate 25,701, forward strand.
AGAGTTACTTGGATGTGATTTTATGGTGTGCCGTGTCACGCTGGGAATATGGATTTTTTCATTGAACTTTTGAATTCTTTTAGGATTTTTGTGTGCGCCGACGAAAATACGATGAAAGGTTCTAATAAGGACATAGCTAGGTTGATGGTTAAAGTTCATTTTTCCTTTATCCTAAAGGAGTTTGTGAAGTTGATGATCGATGAGGTCTCTTTCAATATCTTGATGAGGGAGGATATGTATGGTCCGCTATATCTTTCTCCTGTTCGTTCTAAAGTTGTGACGATTGAGTCCGATGACACGAGTTCTGAGGAGGAGGAGGAGTATCATGCTTCCAACAATGGTGACGAGGATGATGGTGGGATTTATGACGAGTTAGGAAAAGAGGAGGAATCTTCGGTAGCGAAGGATGTAGGTTTCAAGGGTAAGGGTTCTGGTGGAAAGTTGTATTGTCCGGAAGATAAACTGAATAATGTTAAAGTGTTTTTTGATGTTGACAAGTCGAGGGAAGTTGAAAAGGTAGCGGAGGTAGGCTTGTTTGATGTTTCTTTAGGAGCAGTAAAAGAGAAGACACGTCCTTTTGTTAGCAGTGGAAAGAATGTGGTGGTAAGGTCTCTTTCTTCTAATCCGGATGAGACAAAAGTTGCTTGCTCTCTAGAATCCCTGGCTATTAAATCGGGTGGTGATCACGTAGGTAGTAAGAATAATTCTCAACCTTTTTTTATTGGCAGTAATTTAGCGGTTAGAAAAAAGACTAAAAAAGATTGAAGTACACAATTTTTTTGGAGTTAGGTGGGCTTAATAAATTTCATAACAGAAGGCCCAATAAATTTCATAACAGAAGGCCCAGGAAGAAACAATCCAAAGGTGGAAAATTAATCCATATTGACCCAGATCCATTGGGGGGTTCGGGGAGGAATGTTAGTTCTTCTCAATTTGTTCCTAATAGTTCAAAATATTGTGCAAGTCATACTGGGAACTATGTGTATGGTGAACAATCTGGTGAATCATACATTGTTAGATGCAACCTTCGCCTTTGGGAGAATCTCGACTCGAATATGGGAAGGAAGTTATGGAAGGTTATTTCGAGTTTAGGGTTTGTGACGGGGGACTCCAAGAGAAATTACAAAAGCACATTAGATGAGTTGGAAAAAGAGGATAAAATCAGAAAGTTGGGTGGAAAGGTGAATCAAAACTTGTACCAATGATTGTGGAATCTTTGAACATTAGAGGGGAGTGGTAGTATAGTCAATAGAAGAAGGATCTCTCATATCATCAACAAGGTAAATGCTGACATGTTTTTGATTCAGGAATCTAAAATACCTTAATTGTCTGATTTTATTGCAAGGAGTTTCTAGGGAAAGATAAAGGTTGATTATTCTTTTTTTTTTGTTCGGGTGGCTTATCGGGAGAAATTCCTTGTTCCAAGTGTAATTTTTGCGTGTTTTGTAAAGAACGGTAATTTTACATGTTGTAGTTTTAATTGGTCTGAGTTTTCTGTCCGTTCTTTTGTAAGCGAGTTTGAGTACTCCTAGTACTCAATTTCAATATATTTCTTGCTTATAAAAATAAATCACTTAAAATTCTTAAAATTGGAAGGATATGACAATTTAACTATGAACATATTAGTAATTACACCTTCTTGATTACTATTATAAATAATTTTTTTTTTTTTTTATATATTTAACAATTAATATAGATGGTTTATATATAATTTTCAAATTAACATGTGTCTTAAAAGTATAAGTTGATAAATTATATGTAAATATATATTTTTTAAATATGGGTATTCAATTCTTTAAAATTTTAAATATTATTTTATTTGATTTGAACTTTTTTTATTTTATTATCTTTAACTTGTGCTATCAAGAGACAAGTTAGCAAAATTCTTAATCATTTTATATAGAATTTAAAAAATAATAAATTTATTTAAATATTATTTTTAATAATTAAGATGGGAGGGAGAGCTTGTAATATATATATATATATATATATATATATATATATATATATATATATATATATATATATATATATATATATATATATATATATATATATATATATATATATATATATATATATATATATATATATATATATATATATATATATATATATATATATATATATATATATATATATATATATATATATATATATATATATATATATATATATATATATATATATATATATATATATATATATATATATATATATATATATATATATATATATAGGAAGGAGTACTACTAACAACTTTTTTAACGTTGCTAGCATAATAAGTATAAATATCCAAAAATACTTCAAAATATATTTTCTTCGGAGAAGATGCGAAAAATTAGTGTTTAAAAGTCATCAATCTCATAGTTTTAGAGATTCATTTCCTATAGAGTAATTTAATGACAAAACTTTATTATTATTATCCCATTCTTAAATATAAGACTCCAATAAATAAGTTACGAAAATTAAGAAATTTTATTAGAGTAATAAATTTATTGACTATTTTATATAATTTTATAAATTTATTTTTAGAAGCGATTAATGTGTGTATAATTGTATTTATTATAAATTACAAAAGTATAATATAATATAAATAGGAGTATGTGCGGAAAAATAATAATTAATATATTTTAAAAGTTAAAAATGGTCTTATAAAAAAGGACATGATAAAATCTCAAGAAAAACTTATAGTCAGTGACAGAATATTATTTATGTATTATTGAATGCTAGCTGGTAGGAAAAAGTAAATATAATTGAAAAAAGAAAATTATTATTATTATTAAAACAACAAGAAAATAGCAATATAAGGAGTATTATGCTTACCCAATCATTGCATTAATGAAAAGCCATAACCAAACTCTCCAATTGAACTTCTTTACTAGTCCTCTGCAACCACAGGTAATCTCCATAATTATTCTTAATTAATATTTTGTATTATCCACTTAATTAATAGAAGTGTAAGAATATTCAATTATAACAGTTAAATGTCACATCTTACTTATTCATTTTTAGAAAGATAATCAGTTTATATATTTGATAATCATTTTATCTCACATATTAAAATCTCAAAAGTTATAAGGGTTATTTAATTAATGTTTCTTCACCCTATTTCAATAAATTAGATAGAAATAGTTGCACCCTCAAGGAGTATTAATTGAAAGCAGGGAGTATACACAAACGGTCAATGAATTTGTTTGCATGTTAAAATCAAATATATGTGTGGGGCCAACTCACCGCTTGAGTCCTTTATTAAAATCATATATATTAATGTGAACTCATAGATATGTATTTTATTATTAAGGTGAACTCATTCCCATTTTTTTGACTAGATTCAGAATCTTATAGTTTTCCTTAACTTAGCTGACAGAATATTTTGACTTGTATCTTGAATCTTAAATATGTTTGTACGAACTTTTAAATCAAATATGTTTATATTTTTTAAGATTTTCTATAAACTTTTGAACAGCTATTCAAAAAATCTTACAAAATAGTAATTTTTCATTAACAATAAATTAAAGGGAAAATTAATAAGAAATAAAAACATGTAAGACTCTTAAAATAATTACAAAACATCAAATACTATAATATTATCAATTAATTAATTAACTATACATATGTTTTAAAGTGTCGCAGTCACGGTAAGACGTTTGTGTCGCAATACTATTTATAATTGTTACAGTGTGAATTAATTATGATTTATTATTTAACATATAAATCAGTGATAACGATATTGATATTGATATTTGTTATATTATTTTATCGTGGTCGTTTTTTCAGTTGCAAATATTTTTTAAAATCTTGACTATATACATGCTAGGTTGTAAAGGGATTTAGAAAATTGAGATAAAAAACATAAACAAAGAATACCATAACAAAAGTTCAGGAGAAAGAGTTCTACTACTAGAAATTAAAACAAGTATAGAGCGATTAATATTGATAAATATGTAAACATAAAAAATAAATACCTTTCAAGATAGAGTGCAAATGGTGCAACGCAAATAGCAGCTACAATATAGCGATAAGTAGTAATTGCAAAAATATAACTTCCTTGAACCAAAATGATCCTGGACAAAAGTTGCATTCCAGTTGCAAAAACTTGCACTAAGAGCATGCTTAGAAAAGCTTGAGAAGACATGAACCACTTTTTCACACTTTCCATTCTCTCAGTGTCTCTCATATTTCTCATTTATGTTTAGTAATAGAAAGTAGAGAATAATATCCAAACTGAGAATGTTAAGAGAGTGAGAAAAACTAAATGTGTTGTGTTCAACTCAAGAGGTTGTACGTTGGCTTGGTATTTTAATTGTTTTTTAGTATGAAAAAGATAAAAGTCATTAATTAGTAGAAATAAATGCTGGAAAATAAATTGAAAAATTAATCTTGTAAAAGAAAAGTTAGTCTAAAAAAGAATTTAATCTAAAATTTTAATTAAATATAATATCCAATAATTTTAATTTTTTTGTCACCCTAACATGTTACTTATATATATGTAAAACATATTTACTTCTTATATCCTAAGACAACTGATTTAGTTGATCAGTTTGTAATCTTGTCAATTGTATAATGGTTGACATTTTTTCAAAATCAGTTCTTACTATTTTTAAATAACAAAATAAATTTTAGACTAATAAAAAATTAAGATCAAATATGATACTGTATTACAACTTACTAATAAATAATAAGGTCTTTCTTAGGATTGAATTCATATGAGCCGATATTTCCTTTAATTAAAAATAACTGTGATAAGTTTATTGATTCAATTAACTTATTATTTTTTCTCAATTAAAAAAAATAAAACCTCAACTAATTTTTCAGGATATTAATTTTTTATAATATATGACAAGATAACTTATTCAAATGTATCCAAATGTTTTAAAGATGAAAAAAAGCTAACATGTGTTTTAGAGCACATATTAATAAATTATTTATAGAAATATTTTCTTAAAATATATATTTAATATTTTGAAATATTAGATATAATTTTATTATATTTAATTATATTCAAATTTTTATAATTATAATATCGTTAATATATACAGATAAAATGACCGTTTTAAATATTGGTAACCAGCATTTAATATTCCACCTTATTATAATAGCTTTAAATATTACCATATGATCACTTATTAGTATTTGTCTGTAAGATTCATTATTCATATTGTTGAGTTGATATTTAGGATATTTCGGGAAGGCAATTGTTATTTATTACCATTCTAATTAAGTGTTAATGCATTTTAGATAAGAACAATATTTATCATTTAAAAAAACTTCTAATCAAAAAGTTTAAACGTGAAGAAACCAAATTAAAGAAAGATAATAATGGAGAGTAAAAAACAAAACAAAATAATAATAATGGAAACAAGTGTTATATTTGCTTCTTAAACCAATATTAGTTCATGTAGCCAAAATAAGTAATGTGATTATTATAAAATAATAATAGAAGTTAGGCTTAATAAAACTTTTCTTTTTATATTCTTCTTATTATTTTGCCGATTCAAGCTAAAACATATATCAAAATGATAATAAATTTTACAAAACCCAGGTAGAGAATAAATATACATGAGATAATATTTTTCTTAAGTCTAGAATATGTCTCTTGCGTGATGCGATTGCGTTTCTAAAATTTATTTTTATTAAAAACATTAAAAATGTTTCTTGCGTATATGGTATTTTATAAGATTGATAAAACATACATTCAATAATACTTTTATCAAATGTTGCACTGTTTCGCCTATAGTAACAATTTTACCAATTGTTATACTGTTTTGCCTACAACAACAGTTTTATCAATTGTTTGTACTGTTTCGCCTACAACAACAGTTTTATCAAATATTGTATTGTTCTGTCTATAACAACACTTCACGAAGCGTTGTCTTTTTTTTCTTCTAAATTCAAAAAACAACTTCACTAGAATATTTTTCTTGTCATTTTAAAACACACTCATGATTATTAATTATTATTAATAATTTACAACAATCTTCCACTTATTCTAATAATGACAAATCAAATTCCAGAATATAGAAAACAAAATAATGTTAATACAGTTAAGTATCTTTTGATTTGAACTTAACCTTAGTAAAGATAACACAAAGCCTAATCAAAACGTTAGATAGTTGTGCTTTGAAATGTTATCCCATGTGATTAGACCGACATTACCATACATACACTCTTTAATGACTCTTCGCCTACATCTCTCGCCTAACACTATTTAAGGCCTTGTATTTTTTTCTATTTTTCATGAATTCTTCATGAGAGAAACTTCAACTCTCACTTTGAGATAACACCATCTCGAAATTCATATATGTGAAGTTCAATTTGTATATATTTCTTGAGATACATCTCCTAGATATAAAACTTCATTAAGAGTTTGAAAAACGCAACCCTCAATATGTAATAGTCAACATTGTCACATAATGTTGCACAAACATCCTAATCAACAACTTGTTATTATCCATTGAATCTTAGGTTAAGGTTTGTTAATTTCATGTTGGATTATTATCATTGTCAAAACCCTTATTCAAAGAGTTTCACTCTCATACCTCTTGAGGTAGTCTTTACTAAGTCTCTGGCAAGTGACTTAGTAAACAAATCAGCTAAATTATAGCTTGTTTGTATATAAACAAAATGATTTTATCCTCTAAGACCAATGTGTCTAGACTTTTCATTATACACTATGTTGAATGCTCTAGCTAAATTGATTTTATTATCACAATGTATTAACACTTTTGAAATATTGTCCTTAGCTAACGGAACCTATAATAGAAGGTCCCTTAACCATTCTGCTTCTTTTCCAGCGAACGCAAGTGCCACAAACTCTGATTCCATGGTTGAGAGAGTAATGCATGTTTTTTTTCTTGATCTTCCAAGAAAGCACACATCCAGTTAATGTAAATATTTATTAAGTTGTACATTTTTAATCTCCAACACTCGATATCCAACTTGCATCGGTATATCCTTCTAGTATGGAAGGAAACCTACCATAATGAATGACAAGATTTTTGGTCTTTAAAAGATAACCAAAAATCCTAGTTATGACCTTCTAATGTTCATCATTTGGATTGCTAGTAAATCTACTCAGTTACTAACTGCAAATGTTATGCCGAGTCTAGTACATCACATCAATTACTTTAGACAATCAGTTGCACTTGCATATTTCAATTGAGTTACAACTCTTTCTACCATTCTTTGAATTTTCACACTAGGATCAAATGGAGTGGTTACTTCCTTAAACCGTAAGTGTTTGACTAAGTTTATAATCCCCACTATTTCACTTTACTTTTATCTCTTAAATTGTGTCAACTAATCCAAGATCTTTCATCTTGAATGTGGAAGTTAAAAACCTCTTTGTTTCTAAAATTTCATTCATCTTATTGGTGATGATCAACATGTAATTAACATAGAGACAAAGGAATATCACTATGTTCTCACACAAATTTGAGTACAAACACTTGTCCTAAGAATTAGATGAAGAATGATTTTAGATAATCATGTATGATGATGTAAGAAGATTTTAGATGAAGTGAAAGATAAAATTATGAGCAATTTAAAATAGTATAATATAAATTTCAATGAGTACCTTAGTTATTTTCACTTCTCTCAAACCTTCACTTGAACTTCTAAACTAAACCTTCTTGATCAACTTTATCATTGATGTGCATGACACTTTTGATCCTTTTCTTCTTTGATAATTTTTGTCTTCATCAAAGTATATATATATATATATATATATATATATATATATATATATATATATATATATATATATATATATATATATATATATATATATATATATATATATATATATATATATATATATATATATATATATATATATATATATATATATATATATATATATATATATATATATATATATATATATATATATATATATATATATATATATATATATATATATATAATTTATTCTTCATAATCTCCCCCTTTTGATGATGAAAAACTCTTTGAATTCTTATTTTGATAAGATTGAAAGGTCTCTCTCTAAGTTGTGTGTCTTTCCTTAATTGGTGAATCTTGCAATGACAGAGTCAAACTTTTGATGTCATTGTTTCGGTACTTGTTTAAATCCTTGTATATATTTGACAAGCTTCTACACCTTTTGTTCATTATCAAAAAACACATAACCTTATGGTTTCTCCATATAAATCTCCTCATCGATATCTCTATTTAGGGATGTTGTTTTAACATCCATTTGATGAACTATAAGTTCATACAAGAAAGCTAATGCAAACGAAACTCTAATTTTTCGTTGTGCTTGCTACTAATGCATATGTGTCGAAATAATAAACACCTTCCTTTTGCCTAAAACCTTTGATTACTAATATATCCTTCCTTATGAGGTTTTTTATTTGTGGGAATCTTGAATTTCTTATCCTTTGTGATAAGGTTCTCAACATTCCACATCTCAGGATTTAATAATTTCATTAGACCCTGAATTCAAAAATGTATATGCTTTAATGTTAGGTGAGTAGCTTACAAAAGCACATTTGATCCCTCAAAGACTCAACTTAGTCCTTTTCTTTCTTTCAGATAGACATTTTTTTTATGGTATACGAGGTGCAGAACTTTCATGCATAATGCTATATTCTTCACAATATACATTAAAATCAATAGAGAAAATGTTCTTTAACCCTATCACTCATAAAAACTTTAATACTTCTACTTAATTTTTTTTTATAATTCCACTTTAAAATTATAATGTGCCACACACTCAATTACAATTCTTTTAAAATAAATCGAAGGCAAAATTGCCATTATCGGATCTTCTATAAGAATTAAAATTTTAACTCAGTTTTGCAGTAGAAAATTTAAGGAATTTAAATCTTTTCATATCACAATATTCATGATTCATATTTATATTGTTTCGACTTAATGCTACTAATGCATATTTTTAATTATTTTTCTCAAAAAAAATTTTAAAAATTAATTTCAAAATAATTATCAAAGTAACCAATTTTTAAACAAAAAAAATTTGTCACACAAAGGAGGAGCCACTCTGTGTGGCATGCATGCAAAATTAGAAGGAGGCGCCACACTACATGGCTTGTCATTCTATGTAGTGTCATGTAGTGTGGCGCATACATGTAACTTATGTGAGTACAACTTTCATCATTAGATGTTTTATATGATGTCAAATCTGGGAAAAGCTAACATTTCTGTATATTGAACGATATTTCTATGTCTTGTGGCACTCCTTTGTATTAGGGGTCTTAGGAACCATTAAAAATGATTTTGAAATTGATTCAAGTCATGAAAAATAAGTTTCTGTAGAAATTTTCATTGCATGTGTCGATTCATACAGTTTTCAGGTCGACACATGCAACTCAGTTTTGAAGCATGTAGCCTCTGGAAAGCTCAGGTCGAAACATGCATTGCATGGTGTGATACGGTAGGAGAACTGACTTGGGTGTTTTGTGTTTGATCGCAAATATCGTGGATAGCAAGAGTCACCACCGACTTTTCTTTTATCCAATAAAGGAAAGGGTGAAAAGAATAAGAAAGCCCTTTTGAGAATTTTTCTTGAGTTCGGGGGGTAGGTTATGAAAAGGGAAGGTGTTAACACTCTTTTCATCTGTAGTTATCTACAGGCTCTAAATTGCTTGATCACTTTGAAATGCTTTGTGTTTGTGTAAGTTTGAAAATGTTTGAAGGTTTTTGAAGATGACAATTTTGTAATGATTCTCATATCTTTGAGAATGTATACAAAATGTTTGTTTTTTGAAATATTTTTTAAAAAACGCCTTAGTGCGGAAAACTTTATAATGATTCTCGTATCGTTGAGAATGTAACAAAGTGTTAATTTTGAAAATATTTGTTGAAATGAGAGTGTTTGAAAAGATGTTTGTTTTTGAAAGTGTGAGGTGTGAAAAGGGTTTTAGTTTGTGAGCAAGCAATTACGAGCAATCTACCTACTTAAAAAGTCTTTGTTCTTTTCATCCTCCTTTAGATAGTGCTATTCTACCATTGTTTGGTAAGTAGCCATATCATTGGATGTGAGGGACAGACATGGGTTGTCGTACAATCATAGAAGGTAATTTGTAAGATGTTTTAGCAATTGTCATAAGAGACTAAGATCATTTACCGAAGGCAACATTGAAGGGTCATCAAGGGACTATGATCTTTTAATCGAGGGTCTTTGCTAAAACATCTCATGTTCGAGGGACATGACTATTTAAATTCGAGACAACAAGTGTGGGTTATCCTAGAGGTGCAAGTGTGCAAAGTGTTTTGTTTTCATGTATATTATCTTTGAATTAGGATTTTCTATGGTTTGATTTTAGTCTTGTCATGCAAACCCTAATTACTAGCAATAATAAGGAAAGCGATAAATTGTGGAATTTAAATGTCCTACGCTATTAAAATGCTTTGGGAATGGGGGTACAATTTTGTGAAAAAGGAAAGAAAAACAATAAATCCCTAATTACTATTACAAACCATTGATCGTGAATAATAATATAATGTACAAGATGTAAAGATGAATGAGAAATTGGTTTTTTAGGGTTCTTGATAGAAAAAGGTTTAATGTTAACCTAATTAAAACTACTCAATTTTATTTACAAGAGAAACTAATTGATTATTAACAAAAACCTAAAATTTAAACTAATTAAAATAAAACCTAAGTCTAATTTTAAATTGTTTAGAAAATAATTGTTGTTAATGTTAATTAAGGAAATGTTCTACAATGTAAAAGAAATAATAAAATTTAATAAAATAAAATAAAATAAAATGCCTAAATTAAAATATTTTTAATTTATTAAGAAAATATATTTTTGGTGATTTTTGGTTTAGATAAAATAAATATATAAATGAAAATATAAAAGAATGAAAATAATTGGGCTGGGGGTTGAAAAGTGAAATGGAGGTTTAAAAGTAAAATGGGGCGCTGGGCCCAAAATAATTTTTTTGTTTGAAATAAAAAATAAAGTAAAAAAATGGGCTTGCTGTTTTTACCAAAAAGGGCGGTGAGAAGAAGTAAAAATAAAAAGGAAAAGGCCCAAGTCAGGAGGCCCAGGCGCCTTGTTTCTGATCCCATGTGGCTGACTTTTGAAGGTACATCACGGTCTTGCCATAATGAGCGTTTGATACACTTGGAATTAGATCTAATGACATTAGTGTGAGGCTTCATGGTGGACGTGCATGGCTTGATGCACTGAGTCTGCAAGGAAAATATGAAAAAAAAAATACAAAAGGATAACACTGGGGCTCGAACCCAGGTCCCTATAGGGTAATGCCTTACGCACACTTTTTCTGCCACTGAAGTGGCTGTTTCATCCGTTAATAATACAACTTGCAATAAATTTATAATAAACCTCTTCCTAATGACACTTCATCCCTAACCTCGCGCCAGAATCCATTGACAAGATTTTTGAATTTCTGATCTTGCTCATTTCTCAACCATTTGCAAAAGTATAAACATGAAAGTTGGTCCATTTTTCAATACGAATTCAACCATATAAACAACTTAAACTATAAATCAAAGATGAACATTAATTCTGTTGGTACCAAATAAAACCTAATTTTTTCAGAAAGTTTAAACTCAAAATTCGCATCACTCAGGCAACATAAATGAAAACTAAAGGCATGGTTAGCTTCAGAGCTATGATGTCTACATTTTTTATTCACAAAGTGTAATACGGTGGCTGAACCGACTATTGTACTGGTTTTGCGTTTGTATTCACAAATGTTATGGTAAGCAAGAGTCGCCATCGATTTTTATTTTATCCAACAAAGGAAAGGGTGAAAAGAAACAGAAAAAGAACTTTCGAGATTATTTATGAGTAAGGGGGTAGATTACAGAAAGGGAAGGTGTTAGCACCATTTCCATCCGTAATTATCTACGGGATCTTAGATGCTTAGCTCATTTTGAAATACCTTATGCTTTATGTGTTTTGAAAAGTATTTTTGAAAACACCTTAGTGCGGCGAACTTTGTAATGTTTCTCGGAATGGTAGAGAATGTATACAAAGTGTTTGAAAGAAATTTTGTGTAAGTGTAAAAATTGTTTGAGCAAGCATCTAAAAGCTATCTACTTTACTCGAAAGGTTGTTCTTTTCCTCTTTTACTTTAGACAGTGCCATCCTACTATTCGTGAGTAGGTAGCCCTAGTCGTCGGATGTTTGAGGGACATTTGAAGGGACGTTTATACAGTCACAAAGGCAATTGGGCAAGAAACCTTAGTAACTACCCTAGGGTTTTAAGATCATATCGAGACAACATCGAGAGGTTCATTTTTTATCTTTTAAACCAGAGGGTAGCCACTAAAGTCTCTCACGTTTCGAGAGTTGTGGCAGTTTTTTCAAAGGCAACCAAAGTGGGGGTACCCTAGAGGTGCGCATGTGCAATTGTGTTTGTATTCAGTTATTTGTCTTGTGTTAGGTTTGCTAGCGTTTGATTTTACGTTCTTGCCATACAACCCTATTAGCCATGCATCTAGACAGTTAATAGTATGCGAGAATTTAAAGTGCGAAAGTGTAAATACTAAACTATTACAAGGCTTCTGTGAGGGGGATTTTTACAAGTCCAAAAAATGGGGGGAATAAAAGCAGTAAATATAAAGTCCTAGTTTAATTCTATTACATCCCATAAACAAGTACATTAATATGAAAATAAAGTAGAAATATCAAACGCGCGCGAAATGGAAAAGACGTCTAAAACCTAAGTGAAAGGAAATCTTTTTATTTGTTTTTGTTTTATATAAGAAAATGTTTAATTTATAATTTATAGTTAATTATTAAAGAAAATTGAAATTTTTTAAAAAATTAATTCTAAATTTTTTGTATCTTTGTTATGAATACAAGAAATTAAATAAATTAAATTCTAGGTCTATTTATTTTTAAATTAAATAAAAGGTTAAAGTTATTATTTAATTAAAAAAATACTAACCTAATATTTTTATGATTTTTTTATTTTAATATTGTAATGAAATAAAATTGATTAAAACAAAAATGTTAATTAAAACAAAATAAATAAAATTGAAATGGGTCTGCAAAAAAAATGAAATGGGAGGTGCGCTTCAAAGAAGTATCAGGCCTATCAGCAAGAGGGCCCAGGCGCTGCAAAAATAGTTAGGAGGTGAGAATAAACAAAAATCCCAGACCCAATGACAAGAGGGCCCAGGCGCTTGTGGGATCTGCAAAACAAAGGTTAGAAAAAATAAAAATATATATATATGCTCTGTATCTTCTTACGTGTTTTTTTTAAGGTGATTAATTGTGAATGTGAGTAAATGTTATATATTTGTGCAAAAATTTGATGCATGAGATAAGCTATTACATATGATGATGTTACCTATATGTTGTTACGTATACGTAGGGAATTGTATGCTCATACATTTCATGGTTACGTGGCTACCGAAGAGGAGTCACGAGGTGCACACCGGAGAGGTGGCACGAGGTGCGTGTCCAAGAGAGAACCACCTTATATCGAAGTGGATCATTGAGTTTGATTGGTGGGTGTTACCTATCACCTTAGTGGCGCTAAATCCTGAAGCCATACCACGACCTTTAGCAAAGGGATTGATATTCCGGAATCATGTGCATCGACATATATACATTGCATTAGGAACGAGTCTTAATTATGCTATATGTATTATTGTTGTAAATGATTATATACATGTGTTAGAATGGGATCTCTAGCCATGTATAATGTATCCTTTGTTTATGCTTGTTGCTCCGCTCTTGTATATTTTTTATTTTTGGATTGATGACCCTTTCAGTGGATTTTGTGGGCTATACGCCAATAGATTATGATGCTCCCAGGGCACGAAGAGACGCCACCGTCGAAGACGACGGAATTCACCTTTCCTGATACGTGGACTGATGCGTCCTGGGGGTTCAACCCGGCCTTAGGACAACTGTCATACACCTGGAACGTAATGGAGGCCACTACTATAGTAGGACAGGATCCAGAGACCGCTATTTCTTGCCGATCTGTGACCTTTTCGATTCCACCCTCGTTGATCATCTCCAGCTTTCTTTCAGGGGAGATTGATCATTTTGGATGGTGTACCCATCCTCCAGCCCCTCACATATCCTCACACGCCCTAGTTGGGGGAGGGGAGCCGCTCTTTCCTGCTATGACCATGCCTTCCCTAGACTTAGATATATCATTAGGAATACCCTCGACCTTCACTCGCGATGTTTATCCCATAGAAGAGCTTCCCCGTACTGATCTAGCTCATGTGCCGTCACTTGAGCCAATCGTTGGTGAGGCAGAGGATGATGACACCGAGTAGGACCCTTTTGAGCATGACTTTGAGACCGACTACGATGAGGATGGATCCGATCACACCATGTCAAGTGCTTGTAGTGGATTGTGTGAAGCAGGAGCGGGAGAGTACTGCGGATGCCGCTAGGTCTTGATTAGTGTAGTAAGATAATAGATGGTAGGAGTAGTCTAACACTAGGCGGTGATTTCCTGAATGTGTAGTCCAATAGTTTTCTCCCTAGGGAAGCTCTCTTGCGTGAGTGTCTCCCAGGGACTTTATTTATGTCATTTTCTGGATTGTATTTATAACCTCTACTTGAACTTCATACTTTATGACGATTTTCGTTGATATGTAGTATATTTTATGTTTTATTATGGTTTATCATATCTCTTTCCAAAAAAAAAAGATGTTGAGTTTTTTAAGATAAATTTTAAATATAAAGTTTTATCATAGTGTTTTATTAAAAAAAAGGGGGTCGTTATTTTCGTATAAAGAAAACCTTTGATTAATTTATTTATAGAAAGGTACCTTTTAAAATACACTCTCGCGGTTAAAAAAATCGGGGTGTTACAGATACCATACCAACAGATGAGGTTATGTTTGATGAACCGGGCCACGATGTTCTTGGTAACTGAGGCAAATGAAGATGCTTCAACCCACTTGGTAAAGTATTCAATGGTGACATGAATGAAACGATGTCCATTAGAGGAACTAGGTTTGATTTCTCCAATCATATTGATTACCAACATTGAAAATGGCCAAGGAGCAGTCATGACATTCAAAGGTATTGGAGGCACATGAACTTTGTCAGCATAAATTTGGCACTTATGGAAAGTCCTCGAGTGGTGATGACAATCGATTTCCATGGTCGGCCAATAGTAAACAGCTCTCAGAATCTTCTTGGCCATAATAGGTATGCTAGAATAAGTACCAAAGATACCTTCATGCATATCCTCCATGATCTTCTCAGCTTCCTTCTTATCCATACAACGGAGCAGAATTGAATCATGGTTGCGCTTGTATAAGATACCCATTACTCAGGAAGAACTTGCATGAGAACCTCCGCAGGAATTTCTTGTTGTTGATTGACACCTCTTCAGGATACTCTTGAGCTTCGAGATATCTTTTCACCTCATGAAACCAAGGCTTCTCCTCTACACCATCAGTGTCAATCTTATAGAAGTGCGCTGGTTCATCAAATCTTTCGACAATAATTAGGGGAGCTTCGTTGTCCCATCTGACCTTGAACATATAAGACATGGTAGCTAAAGCATCTGCCAACTGACTTTCTTCCCTCAGAATGTGTTCAAAGGTAACCTCTTCAAAGTACGGGATCAAGGTTAGCACAAGCTCTTTGTAAGGGATAAGATTTGGATGTTTTGTATCCCACTCTCCTTTAAGTTGACTGATAACCAAAGTTGAGTCTCCATATACACTTAAGAATTTGATTCTTAAGTCAATAGAAACTTTAAAACCCAGGATGCACGATTTATACTCGACCATATTGTTGGTGCAGTCGAAGAAAAGTCTGGCAGTAAAAGGCGTATGGAAATCTTCAGGGGAAATAATCACAACACCAATTCCGTTACCCAGTGCGTTGGAAGCTCCATCAAAAACCATAGTCCATCGGGATCCTTGCTCAGGTCCTTCATACAATCCAGGCTTTTCACAATCTGTAATCAGCATGATATTCTCGTCCGGGAATTCAAAGTTCATAGATTGGTAGTCATCTACAGCTTGATACGCTAAATGATCTGCCAATACACTTCCTTTTATTTCTTTTTGTGTAGTGTACTGGATATCATATTCAATTAAGATCATTTTCAATCGGGCTATCCTTCCGGAGAGAGTTGGCTTCTCAAAGATGTACTTGATGTGATCCATCTTAGAGATCAATAAAGTAGTATGAATCAACATATAGTCTCTTAGTCGGCGAGCATCCCATTCCAAAGTGCAACAAGTTTTATCGAGCAGTGAATATCTTGATTCACAGTCGGTAAACTTTTTGCTAAGGTAGTATATTACATGCTTTTTTCGATAAAACTCGTCATACTGCCCCAGCGCACACCCCATTGAATTCTCTAAAACAGTTAAGTACATGATCAAAGGTCTTCCTTTAACTGGTGGCATCAGAATTGGAGGTTCTTGCAAGTATTCTTTGATCTTGTCAAAAGCTATTTGGCAGTTGTCATTCCATTTTACTACTTGATCTTTCTTCAACAGTTTGAAGAGTGGCTTACAAGTAGCATTCAGGTGAGAAATGAATCGAGCAATGTAGTTTAGTCGTCCTAGAAAACCTCTGACCTCCTTCTCATTATGAGGAGCTGGCATTTCTTGGATAACTTTGAATTTGGCAGGATTGACTTCAATACCTTTTCCACTGACAGACGAAGCCTAAGAGCTTTCCAGACCTTACCCCGAAGATACATTTATTGGGATTCTACCTCAACTTATATTTCTTCAGCATGTCAAATAGTTTGTGTAGATGATCAAGGTGCTCTTCCTTAGTTTGTGATCTCTCTATAATGTCATCCACATAGACTTCTATCTCATGATGGATCATGTCATGAAATAAAGCCACCATAGCCCGTTGATAAGTTTCACCTGCATTCTTCAGCCCAAAAGGCATGACCTTATAACAGAAGGTTCCCCACTATGTGACAAAGATGGTCTTCTCAATGTCTTCAGGTGCCATTTTGATTTGGTTGTAACCCGAGAAGCCATCCATGAAGGAGAATACCTTGTGTTGAGCAGTTTTATCAACCAAAACATCAATATGTGATAGTGGGAAGTCGTCTTTGAGGCTTGCCCTATTTAAATCCATGTAGTCTACACACATGCGGACCTTACTGTCTTTCTTCGGTACTGGAACAACATTTGCAACCCATTGGGGATACGAAGTTACTTCCAAGAAACCCACATTGAACTGTTTCATTACCTCAACCTTGATCTTCTCAAACATATCAGGACGCATGCGGCGAACCTTTTGTTTGATCAGAGAACAACCTTCTTTCATTGACAGACAATGAACCACGATATCAGTATGTAGTCCTGACATGTCTTCATATGACCAAGTGAATACCTCAACATAGTCATGCAACATTTGAACCAATCTGCTCTTGACACTATCTTCCAAGTTGGCTCCAATCTTGACTTCTTTCTTATCTGCCTCAGTACCCAAGTTTATCACTTCAACTGGTTCTTCGTGCAGTTGGATAGCCTTTTCCTCTTGTATTTGGAGTCTGGCGAGTTCTCCAGGTATCTCATAATCTTCTCTACCTTCGTCTTCGGCTTGATAGATTGGATTCTCGAAGTCATAGATGGCAATAGAAATTTTTTTGTCAATGAGATCTGGAGTGGATGTGGATCTGCAAATGTGCGTGTGTGCATGTAAGGTCACATGGCTTATTTGAAAATGCAGTAAAATAAAAGAAAGACAAGGAGCACAAAATTTGAATGCAAAATCGTCCAATGTTTTCATTAAATGAGCATATGATATATGAAATGACAACCCTTAACAAATGGACCATTATGCTCCGGGAAAGGCACATGGTTTAAAGTCATTGTTTTTAAAGAAATTACAGACAAACTTCTTAAAGCAATAAAAATAGGAAATAGAAATTACTCCTGGCTGAAGGAAATCGAGATGAAGTCTTTGGCCTTCCATTTGTTGAGTCCACCTTCAGCAGTTGGGAATGTCCAGTCATCCAAGTCAACATCACTATCAGTGTACTCCAGAGAATTGACTTCATTGTTGCTAATACGGAGAGGTGGTTCACCAGCACGAGCACGTCGAACCTCTTTCTGAGCCTTTAAAGTAAAACCCAACTCAAATTTGTCGAATTTGTAAGGGATATCAGGAATTTTTCCCCAGATAGTGCAACCTCCATTCTCTATAACAACCCGAGCATCTTTCAAAGAGGCCATTCTTGGTGTTTCCTTAGCAATAGCATGCATAGCTTTAGAAATAGCAATAGTTAGAGGAATTACTTCAAATGCTTGACAAGGAGTTTCAATGAATTCTCCATCCATTTCAACATATTTGAAAGAATTCAAATGACTGACCATATATTCTTCCTCTCTACAGTCTGTGACAATCTTCCCTCTCACTGGGTACTTCAACATTTGATGTAATGTAGAGGTAAATGCACCTGCCCCATGAATCCATGGGCATCCGATCAAGCAGGAATAGGCCGGAAGGATATCCATTAAATAAAAAGTTGAATTGAATACTTGAGATCCCACCTTGATCGGAAGATCGACCTCTCCATGGACCATCCTTTTCGAACCGTCAAAGGCTCTTACCACAATATCGTTGGGTTTCAGCACCAGTCCATCACAATCCAATCTATCCAAAGCACCCTTAGGTAAAACATTTAGGGAAGACCTAGTATCTACTAACACATACGCCATAGTAGTTCCTTTACATTCAATAGAAATGTGCAAAGCCTTGTTGTGATTCTTCCCCGTCGGAGTTAAATCTGTATCAGAAAATCCCAAGCCATTATCAGTAGTTAGGCTTGCCACACAATTCTCAAATTGATCAGCAGTGGTCCCTTGTGGTACATTGGCATTCTTCTGGAATTTCAACAAAGCTTGGGCATGTGCTTCGGAGCATAACAACAAGGACAACATGGATATTTTTGAGGGTGTCTGCCCTAGTTGTTTGACTATTTTGTAGTCACTTTTTCGGATGATCTTCAGAATTTCATTCATCTCTTGACTAGAGGGTATTCAATTGTAACATCTTTTGTGGGTGCCTCCGTCAAGGCAAGCTCAATAACTTTTTCTTTACCTCGGTTATAAGTAGTTGGTCTAGCAGCAACAATACGAATAAGTGTTGTAGCAATTGTTGGAGGAGAGATCTCTGGAGAGAAGACCCTTCCTGTCCTAGTGACCTTACTATTTCCAGCAATGTTTGTAATTTCAGGCTCTTCATTTTCAATAATCCATGGATCTTGCTTGACACCATGATAATAAACTTGTGCCCCATAGTTCTAAGGCACAACTTTGTCGGAGGAATAGGGGACTGGCCCTAGTGTAGTGATAATTAGGGGAGCCACTCTTGGCTCAGCAGGAATCCTTATAGGGCCTTTAGAGGTGATCCTAATAGGAGTATTGGAAATTGTGATTATGGAAAAATCTTGAGGTATACTTTCAGGTAAACTCTTCATGGATGAAGTTTTCTTGAATAGAATTTCATGGTTGCCAATCAGGCGTTGGATACCTTTCTTCAGCCACATACAACCATTAGTTTGGGAAGCACAATGGTAAAAATTTTCAAGTCAGCCAAAAAATAAACCGGCTCTCAACATATTTTTCTTAACAGTCAATAATGGAGTAGTCAAATCATCAACGGTGGAGACAAAGGAGACATCGTCAATAGCATTGATACCTTTACCATGACTAGGCATGGGAGCATTAATGAAATTAGGGGTTCGTGTAGGGTCAAACTCAATCACTTTGTTATCAATAAAATCTTGGATCTTGATCATTAAGGCCCAACAATCATTGGTATCGTTCCCATAGCTATTGGAATGATAGGCACATTTTGCATTCGAATTGTATTTTGGAGATGAAGTATTGGGGTTTTGAGGAGGATTCCTCAGTGCTACCAAATCTGCCTTCAATAGATGTTGTAAAGCTTGAGACAGTGGCATGTTGATTCTAGTGAATTGCCTCCTTGAGGCATCAGGCCTTTGTTGATTGTTTGATTGTTGTGGTCGTTGAACAGGGGTCGGGTTCGAAATCAATACAGCTCCTACCGAGTGATGACGATCATTATTGACACGAACACTTTGTCCATAAACAACATTAGTTTCCTTCTTACCAATAAATGGTTTCTTTATAACATTAGAGGTGGAGGCCATTGAGATCTTTCAACTTTTGATTCCACTTTCAACTCACTCGCCAGTCAAAATCAACTCAGTAAACCCTTAGGAAGAACTCCCGATCAGCAAATTAAAGAATGGATAAGTCAAGGTGCCCATAAACATGTCCACTATTTCTCTATCAATCAATGGGGATTACACCCTTCCATCCAGGTCCCTCCACTTTTGAGCATACTCCTTAAAGCCTTATTTGAACCCATAGTGATATTCTGCAACTGCACACGAGTTAGTGTAAGATCAACATTATATTGATATTGTTTGTAGAAGGCAGCAGCTAGATCCTCCCAGGTGTGGATATTAGTCCCATCAAGTTGATAGAACCACTACAACTGTGTCCCAAATAAGATTTCTTGGAAGAAGTGCACCCATAACTTCCTATCAGTGGTGTGTGGTTGAATTTTGAGGACGTAAGACCTCAGATGCATCTTGGGACATGAGACCCCATCGTATTTGGCGAAGACATGAACCTTGAATTTGTGTGGAATGACCACCCCAGGGACCAGACCTAAGCCTCCAAATTCTAAACCAGGCATTGTTTGGATCTCTACATCCTTAAGTCGGTCTTCCAGCTGTTTGTATTTCTCATCCGCCGGTGGATACTGCTCTTCAGAATAGTCTTCATCCTCAGTAATCTGGTTATTTCCACCTCCAGCTTTGGTGCTTGTAACTTCCTCTTCTTGATTGTCTTCTTCCTCATAAGAAGCCTCTTCTATTTAAGCCAGTCGGGCGGGCCCCTTGAACCTTCTTCCCATGTTGAGGATAACAACCCGTCTCTTGGTCTTCTTTTTGGTGGATAACAGCCCATCATTTCTTGTTATCCTTTAGCTAAGTTGAGGAGAGTCTCTTGGAATTGTGCATGTTGAGCCTGCAGA
The DNA here is from genome assembly GCA_948472305.1 of Vicia faba. Classification (NCBI taxonomy): domain Eukaryota; kingdom Viridiplantae; phylum Streptophyta; class Magnoliopsida; order Fabales; family Fabaceae; genus Vicia; species Vicia faba. Next base: position 46,697 of record CATIWC010001423.1, read on the forward strand.
TCTTTGACGGTTTTCTCTAGAGCCATCTTATACTGAAGTAAATAGTAGACAGATGAGGAAACCTGTATCGAAAAACCTGCTTATGATATGATGCATGCTATTATGGATGCAATGTTTTCAAGGACCTCAAGAGATTTAAATTTGCTAGCCAAAAAGGAAACAAACACAACAATTGTATTAATAAATTCAAGATTACAATTTCCCTTTGGGATTACAATGAAAAATAAAAAAGGGTGTCAAAACACAACAAAATAGACTTCTAAAACAAAAGACTCAAGTCTCCCACAGACGCTTCCTCTTTGGTGCAATGTATGCATTCAGGCTTCGCTCCTCGTGAAGTTGCCTTGTAAGCTCCAACACCTTCTTCTCGCTTGCGTAGAATCGAGCTTCAAAGGTGTCTCATTCCCCCTTGAGTTGAATCCACGATCTCTGCAATTATTAGAAGTCGGTAGGCATGTCCGGATGGAGAATGGTATAAGGAATATCTCCCTTGGTAACAAGCCCCACAACTATTGGTAAGATAGATGGATATGGCATTATGAGACTTTGAGCATGAGTGCTTACCCATGTGAGATAAGGCTCAAGAGGGATGGAATTATTATGCCCCAAAGTCTTGCTATCAACCTTGATTACCATGGCCCAAGCATGTATGGAATTTCGATGATAACCCTGAACATCGTTCTCGTAGTCGAAAATAATAACTTGAATGAGTGCGTCGTGGGGACCATATCTTCGAGCATAGCCAAATTATCGTAGATCTAGAGAAGGGTTATAAGTAATACCTCCCCTAATGCCCAAGAGTAGAACATTAGGGAACTCCCCATAATGGTAAATGATAGTAATATCCTTTTGAGATCGAGAGCACCAATGGATATCTACATGAGAAAGCGACATTATCCTTTGCTACCACCTCAAACCTTGCTCATTCTTCAATACTGATCAGGGAAGGTGCGAAATAAACCACATAGACAGAAAAGGCAAGTAACACATAAGAGTCCCTCGCTTCCTCATAGTGCAAGTATGAAGAGAGTGCAAAACGTCTCCAAGCAATGTAGGTACAGGGTTACGAGTAAGGAAATTTTTGACAGCATTCACATCTATGAGTTAGTCAGGGTTAGGAAAAAGAACTAACCCATAGATTAGAAGAGCCAATATCTCCTCAAAAGCTTTTAAATCCATATCATCCCAAAATATTCGAGCCTTCTCTATCAAGAATTTAGCCAAAAAAACCTTTGACCCCACTTCTTGTCTCCCAATTAGCTACAATGTTAGAACTCTTCAAATGTAAGGCTTTGGCAATAACTTTAGGCTTTGGAGTTTCCTCTAAACCGGTGAATGGAATTTGATCAAGGACTGGTACCCCTAATAGTTGAGAGAATTATTCCATTGTGGGTAATAGTTGATATTCAGGAAAGGTGAAACAATGATGTATAGGGTCAAATAACTGAAAGACCACCCTCATCATATCTTCTTCAAAGCTTGAGGTAACCAGATTGAGAAGTCGACTATATCTTTTGGTGAGTGGAGAATTTTCAGGAACCCTTGATGTTAACTTTTTAAGTTGAGGAGACACCCTTACGAAGTTTATTCAGATGGTATTCCTGCGAGCGGAAGCCATATTCTATAAAACAAAACAAAGGTAAATTCGTAGGTCCCTGAAATGGTTAGTGAAAATGCTATGGAATGATGTCATGAAGTTTATGATGTTATGAAAAAATAATCATATACACACAAAGCACACAAGGCCTTAGGTTTAGGCTTGCATGAGGTTTATAGGTAAGTACCCTCTTGAAGTTTAGTTGGTTCAACCTGTCCTAAAAGAAAGAAACCAGGTTCTAAGGAATCTCAATATCATTGATCTTTCTTCATTGGGCATTTTTTTAGCTCAAGCATCCAAACTACAGCCAAAATATCCCAAAAGTCCTATCTCAATGAGTGTAGTATTGAGTATTAACCAAATTTATTCTTGCACCAAAGCCAGCTATCTCACTACTTTCTAATGGCCAAGTTGTTCAACTAAGGTTCTATGGTCAGTTAGTGCTTCATGACATCACACATCGGCCCCTTATTCTCCTTGACTGGACTCAAGGGACACCGGTACCAACAAATATGTCACACTAACGTAGCCATCACTTCAACCATGTCGATATTATGCCACATAGTCCCCACGATCTATTGCTACTTGCCTAATATGCCCCAAATCCGAGTATAGGATTTTTACAAGTAATAAAACCAAGAATAACCTACAAATGTAAAGTAAACAAAGCAAGTAAAGCAAATAAATGTGATCTATCTCTTAAGGTAACCCAACTTTTAGTTTAACTCCCCAGTAGAGTCGTCAGTTCTGTGATACGGTGGGAGAACTAAATTGGGTGTTTTGTGTTTGACTGCAAATGTTGCGGATAGTAAGAGTCACCATCGACTTTTATTTTATCCAATAAACGAAAGGGTGAAAAGAATAGGAAATCCATTCTGAGAATTTTTCTTGAGTTCGGGGGGTAGGTTATGAAAGGGAAGGTGTTAACACCCTTTTTATTTGTAGTTATCTACGGGTTCTTAATTGCTTGATCACTTTGAAATGCTTTGTGTTTGTGTAAGTTTCAAAATGTTTGAAGGTTTTTGAAGATGATAATTTTGTAATGATTCTCATATATTTGAGAATGTATATAAAATTTTTGTTTTTGGAAATATTTTAAAAAAACGCCTTAGTGCGGCAAACTTTATAATGATTCTCGTATCGTTGAGAATGTATACAAAGTGTTGATTTTGAAAAAATTTGTTGAAAGGAGAGTGTTTGAAAAGATGTTTGTTTTTGAAAGTGTGAGGTGTGAAAAGGGTTTTAGTTTGTGAGCAAGCAATTACGAGCAATCTACCCACTCAAAAAGTCTTTGTTCTTTACCTCCTCCTTTAGACAGTGCTATTCTACCATTATTTGGTAAGTAGCCATATCATTGGATATGAGAGACAGACGTGGGTCATTGTACACTCATAGAAGGAAACTTGTAAGATGTTTTAGAAATTGTCATAAGGGACTAAGATCATTTACCGAAGGCAACATTGAATGGTCGTCGAGAGACTATGATCTTTTTAATTGAGGGTCTTTGCTAAAACATCCCACATTTGAGGGACACAACTGTTTAAATCCGAGGCAACAAGTTTGGGTTACCCTAGAGGTGCAAGTGTGTAAAGTGTTTTGTTTTCATGTATATTATCTATGAATTAGGGTTTTTTATGGTTTGATTTTAGTCTTGTCGTGCAAACCCTAATTACTAGCAATAATAAGGAAAGCGATAAATTGCACAATTTAAATGTCCTACGCTATTACACCGCTTTGGGAATGGGGGTACAATTTTTGAGTAAGGGGAGAAAAACAATAAATCCATAATTACTATTAAAAATCATTGATCATGAATAATAATAGAATGTACAAGATGTAAAGATGAATGCGAAATTGTTTTTTAGGGTTCTTGATAGAAAAAGGTTTAATGTTAACCTAATTAAAACTACTCAATTTTATTTACAAGAGACATTAATTGATTATTAACAAAAACCTAAAATTTAAGCTAATTAAAATAAAACCTAAGTCTAATTTTAAATTGTTTAGAAAATAATTGTTGTTAATATTAATTAAGGAAATGTTCTACAATGTAACAGAATAATAAAATTTAATAAAATAAAATAAAATTCCTAAATTAAAACATTTTTAATTTAATTAAGAAAATATATTTTTGGTGGTTTTTGGTTTAGATAAAATAAATATATAAATGAAAATAAAGAAAATATAAAAGAAATGAAAGTAATTGGGCTGGGGGTTGAAAAGTGAAATGAGGGTTTAAAAGTAAAATGGGGCGTTGGACCCAAAACTGTTTTTTGTTTGAAATCAGAAATAAAGTAAAAAAATGGGCTTGTTGTTTTTAGCAAAAAGGGTGGTGAGAAGAAGTAAAAATAAAAAGGAAAAGGACCGAGTCAGGAGGCCCAGGCGCCTTGTTTCTGATCCCATGTGGTTGACTTTTGAAGGTACATCATGGTCTTGCCTTTATGAGCATTTGATATGTTTGGAATTAGATCTAATGGCATTAGTGTGAGGCTTCATGGTGCACATGCGTGGCTTGATGCACTGAATCTGCAAAGAAAACATGAAAAAAATACAAAAGGGTACCAATGGGGCTCGAACCCAGGTCCTTATAGGGTAATGCCTTACGCGCTTCTTGTGCCACTAGGGTGACTGTTTCATCCGTTAATAATACAACTTGCAATAAATTTAAAATAAACCTCTTCTTAATGGCACTTCATCCTTAACCTCGCGCCAGAAGCCATTGACAAGTTTTTTGAATTTCTGAACTTGCTCATTTCTCAACCATTTGCAAAAGTATAAACATGAAACTTGCTCCATTTTTCAATACGAATTCAACTATGTAAACAACTTAAACTATAAATCAAAGATGAACATTAATTTTTGTTGGTACCAAATAAGACCTAATTTTTTCAGAAAGTCCAAACTCAAAATTCGCATCAATCAGACAACATAAATGAAAACTAAAGGCATGGTTAGCTTCAGGGCTATGACGCCTACATTTTTTTATTCACAAAGTAACCATTAATGATGCTTGTAGAGAGAGTTAAAAATTGAGAAAACTTACCTCAAAAATAGAAATCATTTATGGGGTTTGAGCACTTCTGGAGGTGTGGTGATGATCTGGATAACTTCACTGGACTCCTAGGAAGCTAATGCAACTCTTACTTTGTGCTGAAAGTGGCTGAATCGTGCTGGAGAAGTCAATGTGTATAGTTCTATTTTTGAGTTTGGAAGATGAGGAAAATGATGTTATATTTGTGGAACAAGGGTGGGGATGGATTTTTTATGATGTATAGATGCTTTATAAATGATTAGAAGTGAAAACGCACGAGGGATTTAAATGTTTGAAGTTTTTGGTAAAAAATGCCAACAATGGAGGTTTATATGCAATTCTGAGTTTTAGGGAGTTTGAGTGAGTTTGAGGGCTAGTACATTCGTAATTTAGGTTGCAAATGGATCCTCTATTTATAGAGTAAAGGTTTTGAAGGCTTTAGTGATCAGAAACAAGGAATCACATGTTATGGTCTTGAAACTTGTTTTTGAAGCAAGCTTGACAAACATAGTTCCAATGAATGGTACAAGGACTTGTAAGGTGGTTAGGAGGCTTTAGATATGTTTTTTCTTACTTTAAAATGTTTTTGAGTCATAAGCAATAATGTATAGGCTCAAGGAGAGTTGAGATTATGATTAAAGTCACTTTTCCAAAATGGAAGTGTGAACTTTGTTCCATTACTGGAATGATCAATTGGACAATGGATCAAGCTCTTGGATCATAGCTCAATTAGTTGTGTAAATATTTGATTATGGATAGATTTGCAAGTCAAGAGGCCTACAAAGCAAGATTATGCAGCATAGTTGCGGGTTTTGCTTATGTGTTCTTCATGAAGATGCCTTGTAATTCAGGAATGAAAGCTCAGCTTCTTCTCCTCGATTCTCCTAGCTCAAGCATGATTTCTTCAAGTTCTTTGAAATTTTGGAGAGCTTGAAACATTTTATACAACCTTCATGTTGACCACTTTGGCTAAATCAACTTGGAGCTTGGTGAAAATTGGCCATGAAGTTAGGACCAAAATCTGCCTAAACTTGCTAAAATTTTCACTAAGCGTTTTATGAAAAATGTCATGACTTTATGAGCTTATATATATATATATATATATATATATATATATATATATATATATATATATATATATATATATATATATATATATATATATATATATATATATATATATATATATATATATATATATATATATATATATATATATATATATATATATATATATATATATATATATATATATATATATATATATATATATATATATATATATATATATATATATATTCAAATCTAAGCATTTTTTGGACATATACCCTAATGGAAAAGTTTTAGAATTCATCAAGATCTACAACTTTCATGTTGAAAGATATTTCCTTGAATCATCTTGTATCATGGTGAAATATTGTCTTGAAGTAGTGAAACTATCAAGGTTAAAAACATTTAGAATTTTTCTAAGTCTTTGAAAATATTGAATTTTTATTGACTTTCTTGATTCATGATGATCAAGTTTGATATTTTCTAAATGTCTTGATGAATTTTGATCTTTGAAATTCAATGTTGATAAAAAAGTCAAAGTTTGACTTTTTGTGTATCAGTTAACCTTTCATCAGTTGATCAAATTTCAACTATCAATCCATTGATCTTGAGAAATGATTTGAGCCATGAAATTAGGTCAATATTTTCTGTTTGAGTCCTTGAGATCATGTTTCAAGCCATTAGGTCATGTATTAGATAAAAAGTCACTGATCAGTCATTCTCAATCAAAACCCTAATTTTGACAAATTTGCTCCTTTCATGATTTGAGTGCTTTTCTTGAGGAATTGTGATCAACCGTTGGTCAATTAATAAATATCACTTCAAAATGTTAATGTTGGCCAAAAATCATGAAGTTTGACTGTTGTTGTACCCCAAAATTTTCCCTCTCATTTTCTCAAGATTTCTCTCACATGTGTGATTACAAAAACCTGTTTAAAGAAAAAAAAATGTAAAATTTTGAAGATGCTAATGTGCCTTTCGATTAGGTAAAAAAAACAAGTTGGCTTCGATTTAGCAAAGTTAGATTGGGCAATGTAGTTTCCCTTTAGTCACAAGCTTCTATTTGGGAATTGGCTTCCTTCAAAGTAACCCCATTCGATCCACAAACATGGCATATGGCTTCCTTCAAAGTAACCCCCTTCAATCCACAAACTGGGAATATGACTTCCTTTGAAGTAACCTCCTTAGATCCACAATATGGGCATGTGATTTCCTTCAAAGTAACCTTCTTCAATCCACAAGTTGGGAAATTAAACCCTTCGAAGCAACGTACTTAGATTTTACCTCTAAACTCTTCAACACTATGAATCATAATTGGTGGATTGGAAGGACATATAATGGGTCCATTCAAAGAACACAAATTGTTGGAAATAAATGTTGTTGATGAGTCTGGTCAAAGTGATCAAAATGAAAGGGTGAAGTATTCAATATGTTTGTTGACCAAAGTCCTATATACTGCCAAGCCCAAGCTAGCTGTACTTCTATGCAACAGTCATGTACCAAGCTTCCACAACACTCCAAAATACTATTGAGCCTACATTGTCTCAGTCCCATACTTACACCAAAAAGGGCACATAAGAGCTGCATCGAAGAAAACAAGCGGGCAGTATACCAAAACAGTTCAAATGTTATTTGTCCCCCCCCCCCAAAAAAAAAAAACCACGACAAAACTCCTCTATAAATAAACTATTCTTCATAACATCAAAGGGGGCTGGAGACGCTTAGAGGAGAGAAAAGAGAGCTGGGAAACAAAACAGAAACCTTTGTAACTTTTGCTCACTCAAAAATCAACTCTACTTTCACATACAAACACAGAATCAAAATCCATTATTTCATCTCTCCAACTCTTATAAATTAAATATCCAGAATACCCCACATATAGAAGTTTTTTCAAACTCAAGGACAATCTTCTGTGACAACTCTTCGAACCAAAAGCAAACCCCCTATGAAAACTCTTTGAATTCCAAAACCGTCTAGGCAACAATTCAAGTTCGAAACCCATACTCCAGCTTTGAGGTAAGTCTTTCTAACTTTAACTCTTTCATTTCAAGCATCTTTGTTGATTCATCTTCGAGGCCAACATGTAATAACCATGGTCTTCAATGTTAATCTTTTGTGTTTCCCTTTAAGAACTAATATGTACATACCCTAAAAAAAGTTGGAGTAAAAAAAATATATGCATACTTCGATACAAATCCTTTAGGATTCGACAAGCTCAAACAGAAAGGAAAAGAATGTGTGCTTTGACACACACCTGTTCGTTGCATACATGCTCTCGATACACCTGCTTCGATGCACACACATGCTTCCACATGAACATGTTCATCACATACACACATGCTTCGAGACACACTTGCTTCGAACACACTGACTTGCAGGCCCAAACGAAGGAAAGTAGAAGGTATGTGTGAATCGAAGGACCTATTCTTCGAATCACACTGGTTTATATTTAGAGAAACAGGGTCGAAAGAGAACATGTTTTGACGCACACAGGCATGATTCGAAATATGCCTCAACACTGGAAATCGAAGGATTTGCTTTCCTTTATTTTTGCGCTATTCTTTTCACATGTTTTCATATTTTTGCTTCATAGCTTATTTTGATATGGTTGTAATATTTAGACATCCGCTTCATCCCACTTGTAAATTGTACCCCCACTCCCCTACTAATGTAATAGCGTAGGATTTAATTTTTCCGCAAACTTACCACCTCTCATTGCTAGTAAAATAAGGTGTGGCAAGATAAAAATAAATCTTAGACAACTCTAACCAAAAACAATGCATGCAATCAAACACACTTGCACACTTACACCTCTATGGTAACCCTCGCTTGTTGCCTTGAAAAATAGTCATGTCTCTCGAATATGGGACGCTTTAGAAAAGACCCTTTGATAAAAAGATCATAGTCCCTCGATGACCCTTCGATGTTGCCTTCGATAAAACAATCTCATCCCTTACGAAAATTGCTAAAGTGTCACATAAGTTGCCTTCTATGACTATACAAAACGTCCCGCGCCCGTCCCTTCATATCCAATGTTGGAGCTTCTTACCAAATCAATGGTAAGATAGCAACATCTAAAGGAGGAGGAAAAGAATATTAAGACCTTTTGAGTAGGTAGGATGCTCCTAGTTGCTCGCTTCCTCACGACAAAAACATTTTATACACCAAACACTTTCATTTAAAACATTTTCGAAAGAAGAAGCTCTTTGTACGCGTCCTTATAGAAACGAGAACCATTACAAAGACGTTTTTCAAAATCACTTTCAAAAACACACTCCGCAAACACCTCTTTGAACTATTTTAAAAACCAACACTTTGTATGCGTTCTTATAGAAACGAGAACCATTACAAAGATGTTTTTTTTTTCAAAATCCTTTCAAAAAACACACCACAAGCACATCTTCAAACAAAAGCAAGTGATCTAGCAAGCAACTATGAGCCCGTAGATAACTACGAATGAAAAGGGTGCTAATACATACCTTTTCATAACCTACCCCCCGAACTCAAGAAATAATCTCGAAAGGTCTTTCCTGTTCTTTTCAACCTCTCCTTATTGGATAAAAGAAAAGTCAGTGGTGACTCTTGCTATCCGCAACAATTACGATCAAACGCAAAACCCCAAGTCAGTTCTCCCACCGCGTTACAGAACTGGCGACTCTGCTGGGGAAATACTTAAAAGTGGGGTTACCTTAGGGCTAGATCACCTTAACTTGCTTTCTTTGTTTGATTTGCTTGCTTTACATTATGGTTCCTTGTTTGGGCTTGTTTTGATCCTCTACCTGGATCTGGGGGAACCTTTTAGGTAAGTAGCAATAGATTGTGGAAACTGTATGGCATAGACCGACACAGTTGAAGCAATGTCTACGTTAGTGTGATTCATTTATTGGTACCCGTATCCCTTGTGTTGAATCGAGAAGAATGAGGGGCCGCTGAGCGGCGTCATGAAGCACTAACTGACTTTAGAACCTTTAATTGACTCATCCTTGACCATTAGGAAGTAGAGAGATAGCCGGCTTTGGTTCCGACCGAATATTGGTTGATACTCGACGCTACGCTCATTGAGACCAGACTTTTAGGATATCTCGTCCGCAAGAAAAGATTGATTGAGATGAGACAATGCCTAAAATAAAGGTAAGTGATATAGAGATCTCTTAGAACCCGATTACTTTCTAGGACAGGTTGAGCCAACTAAACTTCAAGAGGGTACTTACCTATAAAATCCATGCAAGCCTAAACATAAGGACTTGTCTGTGTGTATATGATTATTTGTACATAACAACTTGCTTGTTTTGCATACTTGTACATAACATCCTGACATCATACCATATCATTTTCAATAATCATTTCAAGGATCTCAAGGGCCTTTGATGCAGGATCCTGTTGAATCAGACGCCTATCAAGGGGCAAGAGGATTTATTTTCCTCTAGTCATACACCTTCAAAGATAAAAAGCACGGTAACTTGAGTCAAGGGCCATGACCCACTTGACATGGTGAGCTTAATTATCGTGGAAGGACATCCACTGATACGAATTTCTCCAATCAAAGCTGTAAGTAACTTCTAACATCTTCTTATGTTTACCCTGCGAGATCTTTGAAAACATGCATCCACATATCATGCATCATATCATGACAGGTTTCTCCCATACAAGTCTCCTTATCTTCCTACTATTTATTTCAGTAAGATAGATTTGGAACAAATGGTGAAGGATCTCCAAGCACAAAATGCCTAATTCAAATAAATGTTCCTGGCTATGGCTAAGGGGAAAGAGGACCTGAAAACTCTTCTTCTTAAATACAAAAAGAAAAAGTCAAAGAAGTCAGTATGCGTCCTGAATTTTGGAAAAAGACTTAAAGGACCAGTCAAAAGAGCTCTAGATCTCTAAACTCCATCAAATGAGGGGAATAATCATGAAGAAGATAATAGTCTGGGGATTGATGAAGATGAATCTGACTACTCTGAGGAACAATATCCTCTCGTTGATGATAAATACAAACAGTTGGAGGATCGCCTATATGCTATGGAGATTCAGCAGATACCTGGCTTGGGCTTTGAAGAGTTAGGTTTGGTTTCCGGAGTGGTCATCCCGCCAAAGTTCAAAATCCCTACCTTTTCCAAGTATGATGGGGTCTCTTATCCTAAGATGCATCTGAGATCTTATGTCCATAAGATTCAGCCTTACACTGCTGATTGGAAGCTACGGGTCCATGTCTTCCAAGAAATTTTGGCTGGCACTCAGTTGGAGTGGTTTTATCAGTTAGAAGGAACCGACATTCATACCTGGGAGGACTTGGCGGCTGCTTTCTACAAGAAGTATCAATACAACGTTGATCTTGCACCAACTCGTGTGCAATTGCAAAATATGACCATGGGTTTCAACGAGGGCTTCAAAGAGTACGCCCAAAAATGGAGAGACTTGGTAGGAAGAGTGCAGCCACCCTTAACTAATAGGGAGATGATTGACATCTTTTTGGGAACCTTGATGGGGCCTTTCTTCAATCACCTAATCAGAAGCTCCTCGGTCGGGTTCACCGAACTAATACTGACTGGCGAAAGGGTCAAAGCTGGTATCAAAAGCGGAAATATCCAAGGAACTATATCCTTTGATACTCAGAAAAAGCCATACAATGGGAAGAAAGAGTCCAATGCTATTTACGGCCAAAAGGGTCATAACAAGAACAACTACGACCAACATGTGGGGGCATTCCTGATCTCTGGTCCTGCATCAAGGTGACAACAAAAGGGAAATCAGCGAAGGCATGACGGGCCCAAAAGACAGTTTACCAACATCAACATACCGCTCTCTCAAGCACTACAACACTTGTTGAAGATGAATCTGATTATGTTGATAGGACATCATACAAACCCTAAAACTTCTTCTCCTAACTACAATCCTGATGCAATATGTGCATATCATTTCAGAAGTCCTGGGCATGATACTAATGATTGTTGGGAGCTGAAATATAAGATTTAAAACATGATTGACGCCAAGGAGATCGAGTTCGACCCTCCAGAGACTCCCAACGTGATCACCACTCCCATGCCAAATCATTGAGCGTTTCAGTTCATTTTGAATTTTCAATTGTAATTTCTTTTATTATTCAAACAATTATATATTAATGTTAAACTCTGTTTCATTAATGCATTGCATATGTTTGTCTTGAATTCATCCATTTGTTTTCACTATATTTAATCTACGCTTTTTACTCTCTTTATAACACTCAACTCTTGCTAAAAGTTACAAGCCTTTAGAGGGAGGATGACGAAAACAATTCTATAATCTCATACAGTATGCTTTTGGACAGACCTTGCTGACGATGTACAAGCGTTCTTTCAACTCCTAAACACTAGAGTTATAAGGAGGATAATCCCTAGTCAACCCCTTTGAGCCAAAGAAGTAGGAGTTTCCTTTTTTACACAAACTGAAACCTTTAATCAAAACCTAGGGCAAGGTAGTCTCTCAGTTAATTCAAACGCGCGTTCAGTCGCAAACTTTAACTTCGTATACAATGAATGACATCAAAAACATTCCTCTGGAATCAAAAGATGGTGATGGTTCCCTACCAAATAGGCAGTTATTATCTCTCAAGAGAAAAGCCCACTAAGTCAAAACCTACGAAGGAGACTTAAGAAAAACCGGGGCATCCTACTGACTGTAATCTCAAAAACAAGAACAGTCGGGCAAAATCAAGGATAATAAATCAAAAAGAGGTCCCTAGAAATCCTCGCTAACATGAAAAATGTTGCAAAAATGACTGCCTTCCAACAAATCTAACTTGTCTGAACCATCACCAAAATGTCATTCCAGACTCATTCGAAATTCAAACGCACAATTAATTGAGTTTAGGGCTGAAGAATATCACGAAGAACGGGCGGGTACAAATACAATTTGAGCCTTATCCTTTGTTTCTTAAACCGTGAACCTAGACCACGATACAACCTTTCAAAAGTCCTATTTGAAGCATGGGTTAGTTCGAAAGTGTGATATAGTGGCAGAACCGACTGTTTATACTGGTTTGTGTTTTTTGTTTGCAAATGTCGCGGTAAGCAAGAGTCGCCACCGTCTTTTCTTTTATCCAACAAAGGTAAGGGTGAAAAGAACAGAAAAAGACCTTTTTCGAGATTTTGAGTAAAGGGGGTAGATTATGGAAAGGGAAGGTATTAGCACCCTTTCGATCCGTGGTTTTCCACAGGCTCTTAGGTACTTGCTCATTTTTGAAAATTGTTCTCGAGTTCGTGTGTTTTGAAAGGTTTTGTTTGCTTTATGATAGTTCTTGTATCAGTCCTCAAGATTGTGATAAAGAGTTTTTGAAAAGAGTTTTAAAAGTGTGTAAGTGTAAAAAGGAATCAGATTTGAGCAAGTACTTAACAACTATCTACCTACTTGAAAAATGTGTTATTTTCTTCCTTTCCTTTAGATAGTTCTATCTTACTATTAGTGAGTAGGTAGCCCTATCGTTGGATGTTGAGGGACTATCGAAAGGGATGTTTATGGTCATTGAAGGCAACATGTAGAGATACCTTAGCAGTTTGAAGGGACCGTCGTCATGTAGGCAACATTAAGGGACAAGATCATTTCTCGTAGGTAACTCGAGGGACATTAAGGGACCATGATCTTTATGATGACTTTTAAATTGAGGGTCTTTGCTAAGATATCCCTAAGTTCGAGGGACATGACCATTTCCGAAGGCAACCAAAGTGGGAAATACCCTATGGGTGCAAGTGTGCAACAATATGCTTTTTTCAGGTATTTTATCTTGAGGTTAGTGATCTAATGATTGATTGATTAATTCTTGTCATGCACGCCTAATTTACTAGCAGTTTATATACATGCATATAATATAATGCGAAAAGTAAAACCTACAGCTATTACAAAGCATCGGGGCAACTACAATTATATTTAACTGAAAATGTAAAGTGCGGAAATAAAAAAACCCTAATCAGCTATTGCAAACCGGCACAATTACATAATTACCAAAAAAAAATTCGTACTAAAATTAAGACGGGAGTACGTTTGAAACCCTAATTGTCTAATTGCTTATTAAATATATTTTTTGTATTTTATGAGAAAAATTTAAGACTTAACCTAATCTCTAATTAATTTTAAATTAAGGAAAACAAATAAAAGTTTATTAAATTAATTTGCAAGAATTAATTTTAATAAAAAAAACCGAAGTCCTATTTTTTATGATTTTCTAATTTTATGATTTTAAAAAATGAATTGAAAAAAAATATAAACTAATTAAAACAAAAAATAAAGTAATTAAAAAAAGATGGGCCTGAGAGGTGAGAAACCCAAATTGGGGGTATGCTGTTGAATTTCAAGGCCCAGATCTATGCAAGCCCAAAGCCTGCGTGAAATCCAGTGGGAGGCGTGCTTGGGGGTCCATCACGGGGATGCGTTACTATGCGCTGGATCTGGTGATTGAGTGATCCAATGGTTGAGCGTGAGGGTGCAAAATGGTTGTCTTAGGAAGTCACGCATTGGAATCTGCAGGAAATATCAAGAAAATAGAAAAATGCTAGACCTGGGATCGAACCCAAGTTCCTTCCTTCACATGTTCATACCTTTGCCAATTGCGCTGCATGCTCGTTCATATATATAATAACACAATAATATTATAAATGAAAATAAGCGCTAGTCCTAGTCAACAATCAAACGCATGCGTCAGCAACAATAATAACCAATCAGAATATATCAAACTTCCATGCGTGCTCCAAACAGAGTCAACTAGGTCAACGATGCCAGAGTGGATCTCTGGTCATCTTCTCCGGGATCACCAAATCGTGATCTGCAAATTCTAGAAGTTTAAACCTTAAATCAAAAGCCTATCCCACACGAAAAATGCTCCTGAGTTCAAATCCAGTCTCAGTTTTCATTGATCATGCATGTATCGCCTGGTTTAAAGCACGATACAGATTTTTCCATAAACATGGCAAAATCTTTGTTTCACATCAAACCACTCATGTTTCACATTGGTCCTGCCTTAAATGACATCCTGAATACGAATCAAACTAGGAAAATGATTAATGCATCATAGAATTATCAATATAAACTCAAGAAATTACCCATGATGAGCTATTCTGATTTGTTGGTTCTGGGAGGATTTTCCCTTCAAAGATGGATGGATTGGCTTGCTGAGAGTCCCGGGAATACGATTAGATGGCTGGAACTGATTGAGATTGGCTGGAGAGGGAGATTTCCAAATGCACCAATTTTGAACAACTTTGAAACTTTGTTGGTGTTTTCTTGCAGCATCTATACGTATCCTCTTAGGTCTTAGTTGTTGTGTATATGTAGTGAATCATATTAGGTTAACATTTGTAGAAAAAGATCCATGCTTTGATGAGGAATATTTTCTTTCTAATTATTTGATTTTTGGCTTGTTTTGGACTAAATCCAATCTTATCTTCCCTCCACGATTTTCCTTTGAAATAATCAGCAAATCTTTCCCAATACTTAATGGAAAAAGATCCCAAATCAAATCTTACATAATTTCACTTATTTCTTTATTTAATTTTGAATTTTAATGAATAAAAAATCAAAATAAATAATATAAATAATAAAATAATGTATGAGTGAGCTCAGAGGTCATGGGCCATGTTAGAAACAAGTTTCAAGCATGAAAAGATGGACCCATTTGGAAAAAATTCAAGTTTGGTCAATATTGGCTTCATGCACTTTTCCAAAATTGGTCAACTTTAGCAATGCATAACTCTCTCATTTTTAATCCTAAGAGGGTGTTATTTTACTTTTTAGAGAGCTTAGGATATCCTCTAAACAACCTTTTTTGTTTCATCTAAATTTGATCTTCCATATTCATGTAAGGAGCTTTGACCCAAAAGGTGTTTTTGTTGACTTTTTGAAAGGACCTATAATTCGAGCTTGTATCTTTTGACTGGGTCATTTCATGAACTTGAGGGCTGAAGAGAAGTTGTAGGGAATTTGATTCTCTTCAAAATGAGCCTTGGTGGAAAACTTTCTGATAAAGTATGAGAAAGTTAGGCCTGATCAAAGTTTGGTTGACTTTTCCTATAGAAACCCCTAATTTGCCATTTTTGACTTTTCATGAGTTAGGAGCATTTCTTGAGGAATCATGATAAACCCTTGATCAAATGATGGATATCACTTAAAAATATTGATGTTGACAAAAAAATCTTGAAGTTTGACTGTATATAGGCCATAGTTGACTTTTGACCTAGTGTAGTTGATTTTCAGGCATCTGAGCAGTTGACTGAGCAAACTTGTTGTTCAAGGAATGAAATTTGGAATGGATGGTCTTGAGGACATATTAGGACAATAGAGAACATTTAGGATCCTTGTAACTCACACATCTTGCTTAATATTGAAACCCTAGTTGAGGTTCATTGCCTTTAGGGGGAGAGTTTGCCTAGTCAATTCTTAGTCATCCTTGAGCAATTGAGGACCTCTAGAGGCATGTCTTGAGTGAAATGAGAGGGAAAATTTTAGGGTACAACAACTGCCCCTATTCAATCTTATTAAACCTGAGGATGTAGATTGGCTGTCTGCCTTTCGCGATCTGAAGGTGAAAGATGATTGAACACTAGAGTGCCCAGAAATTTGCACTCGTCTGAAACGATACTTGACTGTGTAGATAATATTGGGAATGGGATTACAGATTCCATTTGGAGAAGATGACAGAAGATCGTTGGAGATGGGCTTAAAGATGCCATTTGGAACAATGTTGATTTCATGAGATATTCCTTTGTGGGAATCCCTATTCTTGTTGTTGAGGAGGACTCTGTTGAGGAATGTTGGTCTTTATTCGGGAAATAGAGTTTAGGAGCTTCAGTTGTCCATTACTCTACTGGGGAGTCATCTCTTGATTGAAGAGACGGAAATGAACTGCTATCTGGTCAGGATCCAGGCTTCATAGTGACTTGCTGAGGATAATAAGGCTGACTGTTATCTGATCGTATTCCAGGATTCACATCGATTTACCGGGGAAATGTGAAATTAACTGTTTTCTGGTCGGACTCCAGGCTTTGCAGTTTCTTTAACTGGAATAGGAATCAGAAAAATCTTAGTGTCGATTTAACTGAACCAGAGAAAGGTCTTGAGTTATCTTCAATTGGAATAGAAATGAAGAAAATCTTAGTATCGATTTAGTTAAACCAGAGGAATGCCTTGAATTAACTTTGACTGAATGAAAATCAGAAAAATCTTAGTATCGATTTAACTAAACCAGACAAAAGTCTTGGATTATCTTCAACTAGAATAGAAATCAGAGAGATCTTAGTATCGATCTAACTGAACTAGAGAAGGTCTTGAATTAACTTTGACTGGAATGGAAATCAGAAAAATCTTAGTATCGATTTAACTGAACCAGAAAAAGTCTTGGAATATCTTCAACTAGAATAGAAATCAAAGAGATATTAGTATCAATCTAACTGAACCAGAGAAAAGTATTGAGTTAACTTTGACTGGAATGGAAATCAGAGAAATCTTAGTTTCGATTTAACTGAACCAGATAAAAGTCTTGGATTATATTCAATTGGAATAGAAATCAGATAGGTTTTAGTATCGATCTAACTGAACCAGAGAAGGTCTTTTGAGGACATCTTTCTGAGGAAAATGCTGAAATAGCCCTTCATTAGACGTAGTGTTGTACCCCAAAATTTGCCCTCGCATTTTTCCTCAAGAAATCACAGCTTCAGACGTTTCCTGATTTTTCAAACTGGCTCAAGAATCGGTCAAAACAGATTTTTCTCGTCAGCCAGACAAAATTAGGGTTTTTGAAGGGTCTGGAACAGTTCACACATTCTTCTTAGGGTTTTGGTTGATTTTGGTTCAGCTTCGATCAGGCAAACGCTTCTTTGGCATTTGATCAGAATCAGGGTTTTGTGCGCATATCTCTCAAGAAGAGTTGGTTCTATCAATGTTTGTTAAATTACTCTGAATTGAGAACTGAGGCTGCTGTTTGTTACTTTGCATTTGTTGGATTTAATCAGTGAAAAGAGGCGGATGGACGTTTTGTTTAATTAACTGTCGCTTGGTTTGAAACTATGCGTTGCTTTGAATAATTGGAGCGTCAGGTTTGTCATAAGACCACAATGTTTACCAATTGATTATTTATTTTTAAGTTAAGATAATTGGAATTTATTTCCATTTTTATTTTAATTTAAGAATTATAACAATTAGATAAATATCTTGAAAAGAATAAAAAGAATTAATCAAATAAAAGGACTTTTTATTTATCTTTAAATTACTGGTATAATTGTTTTTGTTTACAAAATGTTTACAATAATAATATTACAGTTATTTAAGTTTAAATAAAACTATCCTAATATTTTTCTAAGTCTTCAATTCTTCATCTTCCATCCCTTTCTCCCTCTGCCTCATTGGATTCTATCTGCAAAAAATAAGAAAGGAGAAAAAGTCAGAAGCAGATAAATATTTAAAGAGACAGACAGATAAAAAGTTCATCATTAAAAGCAAATGGCAGGGATCAGTTCGCCCTCTTTTCAAATCACGGGATTTCTCCCGGTTCACAAAGAGGGATGAAAATGTTTGCAAATTAAAAATGAATGCACAAAGTTAAAAATTGCACATTTCAAATTGGTCAACCAACTGCATAGTTCAAAGCAAGACAGCATGTGCAAATACAAAGTCCAAGTTACAAACTGAATGGCCTAAACCAAGTTCAAATTGCTAAACAAAGTCACAGTTTCAAAACTAAGTCCAAAGTCAACTAGAGCTGCCAAAAGATATCTCAAGGTATCAAAGTACCATCAATGCTGTCCAGAAGCACAAAGTATGGAAAAGAGATATGCAAATGTGCAGAGAAAGAGTAGATTGCAAGCAAATTTCAGTTTCATCATTTCCCAGGCCAGTTTGCTTTTTCAGAATTAATACATGTTAAGCAATATAATATTCTTAAGTACTGGAGAGAGAGAGAAAGAGAGAAAGAATGGGCTTACAGGTTTAGGCATGAGACAATATATGTAAAAACTGCAATAAAACAGTGGGACAGAAGGCAGAGATATGAAGAAATCAGAATGCAAACAAAACTGTCCATAAAAAGGAAAAGAATTATCTTTCCACAAAAGCCTCCAACTCGTTTCAAACCCTGCATTAAACAAGTTAAAAATATACAAACAAAAACCATCAAAAGGCAGGCCAAAACCGATATCATAACAACACAAACTTTTCAAGCTAAAGCCTTGGTTCAAAAACGAGTAAGGCCATCAACCAGCATAAACCCAAACCATGTCAAAGCTTACAAACATTCTGCCCAAACCTGTGACCAACTTACAAGAAGCCTAAACCTGCAATACACACAAAACTCCCAAATCATCCTCAACCTGATAAACCAGTAAAATATCAAGCCTAAGCATCAAACAGAAATTAAGCCTTATCTACTGCAAACAAACCACTATCAACCCAAAACTGAAAACAACATAAGCACCAAAACACCTAACCTCAAACACATAGCTAAAACCTTCATATGTAAAGCCAAAAACCTGCATTGTCAAACTCATAAAACTGCCTCCACCCTGCTGAAGCAGAAGCAGCATAACATCCAAACCATCCCCAACCTGTCCAACTCTAAGCCATAGCATCAAAACTACTGCCAAGGCCTAAGCATTCAAGGCAACCACTAGCCCTCAGAAAACATTCATCATTGGGCTAAATAACCAAATCATACAGCATCAAGCAAAGCAAGCTAGGCAACTCAAGCATTCACAGGGCATACAGAAAAAGCAACTCAAGGCAACCAGAAGAAGGAGATAAAGAAGCACAGAAGCAGGCACACGAGGCGAACAGAAGAAGAAGATAAAGAGGCGTTCTCAAGTATCATCATTGAACCAACACTCAAAAAGGCAAAAGAATACAAATACCAGTTTCCAGCACGCGAGCTCAACATCCTCACCGCTTCCTCTGCCGTCAAGCCGCCTACGCGCCTCCAATCCCATCTTCTCCTCCGTCTCCCAAAAGGTAGCATAATTTTCCCTTCTCTTCACACCTCAAACAAAAAAACATTCAATCAGAATCCATAAACGAAAAAACTGAACATGCAAAGAGAGGATTAACGAAAATCTTAAAATACAAACGAGAAATCATACCCTTTTGTACCGTCGTTTGAGTGAGCCTGAGGATGAGGACGGATGATAGCGCGGTGGCTCTAGGAGGAGGGTCCCGGTTCAGTAATCTTTATGCTGAGGAAAATGAAGAGGAAGGAACGGAGTGAAATGAACGACGGCGCCGCTTCTGTAAACCCTAAGCCATTTCCCAATTGAAACAAATTGTGAGGAACCCTAAAAACAATTTGAGAAACGAGTGGGCCACAACCCTTTCTGAAACGCCTAAGCCCTTTCTGTTTCCCATCATACACCCCCACGTTGCTACTTTTGTTTGGGCCAGTATAAACCTTAAAGCCCATCAAATTTCTACATTATTCTTTCCTTTTATATATATAAAACATATCATATCTTTTTGTTAATTAACACACTTTTTTTATTTTTTATCATTCATTAACTCTTTGATTTTCTTTTTTTATATAATCACACTTTTATTTATAAATAATATATTAATTAAAATATACAAAAGCATTAATTTTTTCTTCTTAGGATATATTTCTTTTTTTATTTTATTATTTTGTACATAACACAATAATACATAATATAATTAAAAAAACTTAAAACATTTTCTTCTTTTTAATTAAATTTTCTTACTTTGTACATATTAAACAAAAAATATAAAGATACAAATTTAAATCAAATGTGGATAATAATACTTATTAAATCAAACATACTTAATAATACCTTTAAGTTCACATTTCTTAACTTATAAATAATTCTCATTACACTTACACCATACATTTACTTTGCTTCACACATATACAATTGCTTTTCTTATACATTGCTATACGTGATACATATACATTTGATCGCGATTCGATTTGGTTGTAATTATTTAAGTCTCATCCCCATTTGTACATTTATACCCCCACTCCCGGATACTATTTGTAATAGCGTAGACTTTAAAATTCCCACAATTTACCGCTTTCGAATTATACCATGATTAGACCTAGGGTTTGCATGTACATAAAATCAAACGCTAGATAACCTAATACAAAGACAAATACATGAAATCAATACACAATCACACTTGCACCCCCTAGGGTAATCCCACATGTTGCCTTCCAAAATGGGCCATGCTTGCACGTCGAGTTTCCTTTGGGAAAACAAATTCAAATGATCATAAGTCCCTCGATGACGCTTTCGAAAGTTGCCTAAACGGAATGATCATAGTCCCTTCAAGCAAAATTGCCAAAGACACTTGGCACCATTGCATTCATGGTCCATACGATGACCCGCGCCCGTCCCGTTAAACATCCTAAACGCAAGATTGTCCACCAAATTCAATGGTGGAGCAAAATTGTTAAAAAGGGTTGAAAACATAGAGAAAACCTTTGAGTACAATAGGGGTAGACAAAACTCTTAGTTAATTGAGATCAACTTGCAAAAACACTTGCCTCCTTTTCAAAAAACCACACTTCACAAACACTTTCAAAATAAACTCTCCAAAAACATTTTGAAACATCTTTTCGAAAAGATACACACCGTTGCATATACTCAAACACGAGTCATTATAATGGTTGCTGAAACAAAGGCGTCTATTTCAAAAACATTTTCAAAACACACACATACACCACAATTTCAAGCAATCGAAAATCAAGGCAAGTGATCTAAAACCAAGTAACTAAGAGCCCATGGATAACCATGGATGAAAAGGGTGCTAATACATTCCCTTTTCATAATCTACCCCCCGAACCCACGAAACATCTCGAAAAGGTTTTTCCTGTGCTTTTTAACCTTTCCTTTAGGATAAAATAAAAAGTCGGTGGCGACTCTTGCTAAACCGAACAAGTGCGAATACAAACGCAAAACTCAAGTCGATTCTTCCACCGTATCACAGAACTGGCGACTTTGCTGGGGAGAAATTTAAAAGTGGGGTTACCTTAGGGTTTTTAGATCACCCTCTTGCATGATTAATTGTTTGCTTTGTTTGCTTTACCTTTGTGGTACTCTTGTTTGGGCTTGAAATCCTACACCCGGATTTGGGAAACATTCATAGATAGCAATACATTGTGGAAACTGTGCGGGGTATACCGACACGGTTGAAGCAATAACTATATTAGTGCGACATATTTGTGAGTACCGGTAACCCTTGAGTTCAATTAAGGAGAGTACGGGGCCGCTGAGCGATGTCACTAAGCACTAATGACCTAGAACCTTACTTGACCATCTTGGCCTTTCATTAGGGGTAGTGAGATGACTGGCTTTGGTGCAGTCCGAAGTTGGTAGATACTCGATACTACACTCATCGAGGGTTGTTTTCTTGGAATATTTTTGTCGCCAGTTAAGTGGCTAAATCAAAACGATGAACACAGAAAACAATCCAATGATATTGAGCTCCTTAGAACCCGGTTACTATTTATAGGACAGGTTTTTAAGCCAACTACACTCAAGAGGGTACTTACCTATGACACCCATGCAAGCCTGAAACTAGGGTTTTGTGTGATTTGCCTGTACATATGTTTGTGCATACATCATAAACATCATGAAGCATCATATGCATATACTAACCATTTCAAGGGTTTAGATCTTCATCTTTGTTCTTGTTTTGTAGGTCATGGAAGTTCCTCGCAGGAAAACCATCCAAGTCAACCTTGTGAGGACCCCTCCTCAACTCAAGGAGCTCACATCAAGAATTCCAGAAAACTCTCCCTTCAGTGAAAGACATGGTAGACTGCTCAACCTAGTCGGCACCAACATTGAAGAGGACATGATGAAGGTTTTGTTCCAGTTCTTTGACCCCCTTCACCACTATTTCACATTCCCCGACTACCAATTGGTGCCCACTTTGGAGGAATTTTCTCAACTCCTGAGAATTCCTATCCTTAATCAACTACCTTTCAACGGTACGAAAAAGGAACCAAAGCCTGAAGATGTTGCTCGAGCACTACACTTGCAACCATCCGACATCAAGGGGCATTGGGAAACTAGAAGCGGTGTCAAAGGCTTCTTAGCAAAATTCTTGTTTGAGAAGGCACAAGAATGTTGGAATTCATTGGACCTACAAGCCTTTGAAGAAATTGTGGCCCTTCTTATCTATGGGCTGGTCTTGTTCCCAAATCCTGACCAGCTTGTAGATGTCAACGCCGTCAAAATCTTCTTATCCAGAAATCCAATACCAACATTGCTTGGGGACATTCTTCACTCATTTTACACTCGAACAATGAGAAAGAGGGGTGTTCTCATGTGCTGTACTCCTCTCCTTGCAAGGTGGTTTATTTCGCACCTTCCACAGTCTATTTTGAAGAATGACCAAGGCCTAAAGTGGTCACAGCGGTTGATGACCCTCACTCACTCTGATGTGCATTGGTGCTCTCGGTCCAGAGAGAATATCATCATCGTCGATCGCTGCGGAGAGTTCCCTAATGTTCCATTACTTGGAATTAGGGGAGGCATTACCTATAACCCTTGTCTAGCTTTGAGACAGTTTGGATATGCACGGAGGGATGGCCCCCACGACATGTTGATTCCCGACCTAGTTTTTGACTTCGACAACAATGCGCAAGGACTTCGCCAAAGATTCATCAGAGCCTGGAGGATGCCTAACAAGGTAGATACTAAGACATCGGGGCACAAGAACTCTATTCCTCTTGAGCCTTATCTCAAATGGGTCCGAACCCGAGCCCAGAGTCTAATGATGCCTTACCCTCATGTTCTCCCTGTGATTAGAGAGCTCGTCAAGGAAGGAAAGGTTCCCTACACCGTCCGGTACCCCGACATGCCAACGTCATGGGAGGAGATACAAAAGAGTTGGATCCATCTCAGGGAAGAGAGAGATACTTTTGAAGCCAGCTTCTACGCCAGCGAGAAGAAGGTTTTAGAGCTCACCCGCCGACTCCATGAGGAAGAGAACCTCAACACCTACATCGCACCAAAGAGGATGCGCAATGTCTTTTTACCTTGAGAAGTTTTTGTAATATTTGGCCCATGGGGCATTTATGTACTGACAAATTTCTTCTTATTAATATGACGTGTGTTCTTCTTTGTTTGCAACAATTGTGAATTTCTAAAATCCTTGAATGCATTGCATACATAAGCATACCATTCATCATGTGCATAAGCAGGTCTCCACACCAGGTTTCCTTATCTTTCTGCTGTTTATTTCAGTAAGATGGATCTCGAGCAAACGGTCAAGGACTTGCAGTCTCAAAACGCACAGTTTCAACAACTCTTGATGACCTTGGCTAAGGGTCAGGAGGATCTGAAAACCATGCTTGGGAACAAAGACCAAGTAAAGAAAAAGAAGAAGAGAGTCGAGGTGGCTACCTTGGGGAGAAGGTTTGCAGGTGAAGCCAGAAGAGTGCTTGAATTTCCCCCTACTTCTGAGGAGGGAACCAGTAAAGGGAATGCGGCTGCAGTACCTTCCGAGTCTGATATGGAAGAAGAGGAGGCTGAAGAGGACGAAGATTACTCGGATCAACAATACCCGCCCGCCGATGATAAGTATAAAGGTTTGGAAGAAAGGTTGGCAGCTATGGAGCTGCAGAGAGTTCCAGGCTTGGATTTCGAAGATTTGGGATTAATCGCTGGAATTGTGATCCCTCCGAAGTTCAAAGTACCAATTTTTGCCAGATATGATGGGCTGTCTTGCCCAAAAATGCACCTAAGGTCGTACGTCCGAAGAATCCAACCTCACACTTCTGACAGAAACCTTTGGGTGCACTTCTTTCAAGATAGCCTGTCTGGCACTCATTTAGACTGGTTTTACAAGCTGGAAAGATCAGAGATACGTAGTTGGGAGGATCTGGCGGCCGCTTTTTATCGCCAATATCAGTATAACTCTGACCTGGCACCAACCCGTACTCAGCTACAGAGTATGGGGATGGCCTCAGGTGAGGGATTCAAGGAGTATGCCCAAAAATGGCGCGATTTGGCTGGAAGGGTACAACCACCTCTTTCTGATAGAGAGCTTGTTGATATGGTCCTGGGGACCCTGTCTTGTCCATTCTTTAACCAACTGATCGGTAGCTCTTCCGCAGGGTTTACTGAGTTAATTCTGACTGACGAGCGGGTAGAGGCCGGTATCAAGAATGGGAAGATTCAGAAGGAGACCTCTGCATCTACAACTGTTAAGAAATCATTTCCAGCAAAGAAGGAAACGGCTGTTGTGTACTTTCAGAGAGGAGCAGGAAGAAGTGAACGTCGGTCGACTGTGGGGGCCGTAATGATCCAAAATCTATCAAACGATCAGCCTCGCAATAACCAGTCCAGAACTAAACAACAATGGGCAGAACGGCCACCACGGCAGTTTACCCATATCAATATGACACATGCGCAAGTTCTTCCACACCTGTTGAAATTGAATCTCACCAAGATTAGGGAAGCACCGAAGGTTGTGAATACTGCTTCACCGCACTATCATCCCCATGCTAAGTGCGCCTACCATTCCGATAGCGTCGGACATGACACAAATGATTGTTGGGCGCTCAAAAAAAAATCCAAGACTTGATAGATGCGAAAGAGGTGGAGTTCGATGCTCCAGAGAAGCCGAACGTGATATCTGCTCCGATGCTGAAGCATGGTCGAAATGTCAATGCTGTTGAGGAAGATTTGTATGTTTCTGATGTCAATGACCTGATGACTCTGCTGTTAACAATCAAGTTAAACCTGCTAAGAGCCGGGATTTTCCCGGGATGCAAAGAAGACTGCTACTGTTGTTACTCTCTGCCATTTGACTGCCCGTCACTGAAGAAAGGCATCCAAAGCCTGATGGCAGTCGACAAATTCTGTTTGAGAAGATTCCTGCTATTCCAACCCCTACTGAAGATGTCTCAATTATCACCATTCACGCCAATCTTTCCAAGGCCGTCAGAAAGCCTGTTAAGATTACATCAGCTACAAAGATTGTTCCCTTGAAAATAACTATGCCTGGGCCCGTCCCCTACAGTTCTGACAAGTCAATACCATGGAATTACGGTGGAGACATCTACTACCATGGTGTTAAACAAGTTGAAGTGACCGAAGAAAGCTCTGATGAAGAGGATGCCAGCATTGGAAACGTTGTTGGTACAAGCAAGATCACCCGAAGTGGGAGAATATTTTCTCCAGAGATTTCCCCCCCAAAGGCAATCTTTGGACCCTCGGCTGCTGCCAGAGATAATCCTGCGCCAATAAAACTTTCTGCCGAAACTCCGTTGATTGAAGAAACTGTTATTCCTGTTGTTATCCCTCCTTCTCCAGCCGATAAGGGAAAAGGGATCCAAGATGAGCTCGTCAGGACGAGGGCTCAACCTTTGGTCATCCCGGAAACCTCTAAGAAAGAGATGGAGGAGATCCTGAAGATAATTAAAAAGAGTGATTATGACGTGGTAGAGCAACTGGGGCAAACCCCCTCGAAGATCTCCATGTTAGCGTTACTGCTTTTCTCTGAGGCACACGCTAAAGCATTGATAAAATTCCTAAAGGCAGCCCATGTGCCCCAGGAAACCTCTGTAGACCAATTCCAAAATTGCATGGCCAGCCTTACTGCAGATAATGGATTAGGTTTCTCTGATGCTGACCTAACTCCTAAAGGTAGAAACCACAATGATGCTTTGCACATTTCAGTCGAGTGCCGAGGGACCACTCTCGCACATGTCTTGGTCGACACCGGTTCTTCACTAAATGTACTGCCTAAGAAGGCCTTGGACCGGCTGGATTGTGAAGGTTTAGAGCTGAAGCCGAGTGATATTATTGTCAGAGCTTTTGATGGTTCGAAGAGAATGGTCCATGGGGAAGTTGATATTCCCATCAAGGTGGGCACTGAGGTGTTTAAATCTACTTTCTATGTGATGGACATCCGTCCATCATACTCTTGCTTGTTAGGTAGGCCTTGGATCCATCATGCGGGGGCTGTCACTTCCTCCTTGCATCAGATGTTGAAGTACCCTGTCAAAGAAAAAATCATAACCGTACATGGTGAAGAGGAATATATGATCAACCACTTGAACTCTTTTCGGTATGTAGAGGTGGAAGGGGAATTCATTGAAACACCATTCCAGCATTTTGAGGAGGTCTCTCCTAAAGGGGCAGTAGCAAGAGTGGTGGCCGAGGTACCGAAGCAGGTGGCCAGGATGGCATCTCTGAAAGACGCAAAGGCTGCATTGAAGGAAGGGAAGAGCTCAACATGGGGTCAGTTGCCCGATATTCCTCACAAAACAGACAAGTTTGGTTTAGGATTCACTGCTGCGGGGCAGAAAGCTATGCGCCGTTCAAAGATTGAAAGAACGCCCGTCAAGATTTCCCCTTATGGAATCAACGCTTTGGAGGGTGAAGACGAAGAGGCCAACATTGAAGATTGGATCTACCCAACCATCGAAGGAGGACTACGCAACTGGGAGGCAAAGGATTTTGTCCCCATTACTTTTATTAATCAGTAATTATCTGTCAAACATTTCCTGTTGGTTTCTAATATTTACTCTTGAACAATCCGTACACTACTTTTTCACCTCATGTCTTGCCCGGGGCATGCAGGTCCATTTGTAAGGGTTTTGATTATTTTCATATCCATATGTCATGTTTAATGATTCATTGGACGTTTTTCATTGATAAACTGTTGTGTTCATTTACTTTCCTTTTTCGCATTTTGTTTGTTTAAGGATGGCTATCCCTTACACACACCCACACTCACAAATGCAGGTACCCATCCACTCTGGATTCTATGGGTAACTATTCTGCTATGTCCTTCAATAACTCTGAAGATCTGGTCAATCAAGCTGAGTATGAAGATGGTGAAAGTTGTGAAGTACCGGAAGAGCTGGCCAGACTTTTACAGCAAGAAGAAAAGGCCATCTTGCCTCACGAAGAGTTGTTGGAAACTGTCAACTTAGGAACAGAGGAAGATCGGAAGGAAGTACAAGTGGGTGCCAATCTGGAACCGAGTGTCAAGGAGCGCCTGATACAACTGTTGAATGAATACGTCGAAATCTTCGCCTGGTCTTACGAAGACATGCCTGAGTTGGATACCGATATAGTAGTTCATCACCTGCCTACCAAGGAAGATTGCCCTCCGGTAAAATAAAAGGTCCGCCGGATGCGTCCGGAAATGTCCGAGAAAATCAAAGCTAAGGTTATGAAACAATTTGATGCCAGATTTCTAGCGGTGACTTCTTACCCTCAGTGGGTTACCAACATGGTGCCAGTACCGAAGAATGATGGTAAGGTCCGAATGTGTGTTTATTACAGGGATTTGAATAGGGCGAGCCCTAAAGATGATTTCCCTCTGCCTCATATCGACGTTCTGGTTGATAACACTGCCCAGCATAAAGTTTTCTCCTTCATGGATGGTTTTTCGGGTTATAATCAGATCAAGATGGCTCCTGAAGACATGGAGAAGACCACTTTTGTTACTCAGTGGGGCACCTTTTGCTACAAGGTCATGCCTTTTGGGTTGAAAAATGCTGGGGCAACCTACCAACGTGCCATGGTTGCTTTATTTCATGACATGATCCATCATGAAATTGAAGTATACGTTGACGATATGATTGCAAGGTCCCAAACTGAAAAAGAGCACCTTGACCACCTACAAAAGCTGTTTGACCGTTTGAAGTTGTACAAGCTAAGGATGAACCCAAACAAGTGCACCTTTGGGGTGAGATCTGGAAAATTGCTAGGCTTCATCGTAAGCGACAAAGGTATTCAAGTAGATCCTGCCAAAGTGAAAGCCATACAAGAGATGCCGGCTCCCAGGACAGAGAAAGAAGTCAGAGGCTTTCTAGGACGGTTGAACTACATTGCCCGATTCATCTTGCATCTAACCGCTACTTGCGAACCAATCTTCAAGCTGCAGAAGAAAGATCAAGTAGTACGTTGGAACGACGAATGTCAGGCCGCTTTCGAAAGAATCAAAGAGTATCTCCAAGAACCGCCCATTCTTATGCCACCGGTTGAAGGAAGACCTCTAATCTTATACTTGACAGTGCTTGACAACTCAATGGGGTGTGTGCTGGGGCAGCATGACGAGTCTGGCCGAAAAGAGCACGCTATTTATTACCTTAGCAAAAAGTTTACCGACTGTGAGACCTGATACTCACTGCTCGAGAAAACTTGTTGCGCTTTGGTATGGGCTGCTCGCCGGCTGAGACAGTATATGTTGACTCACACTACTTTGTTGATTTCAAAAATGGATCCAATCAAGTACATATTCGAAAAGCCCGCCTTGTCCGGAAGAATAGAAAGATGGCAAATGATCTTGACGGAATACGACATCCAGTACACGACTCAAAAAGCAATCAAGGGAAGTGTATTGGCAGACCACTTGGCACACCAGGCAGTGGACGATTACCAACCAATGAACTTTGAATTTCCAGACGAGGATATCATGGTAGTAACTGATTGTGAAGTACCTGGACCGGATGAAGGACCTGAGGAAGGATCTCGATGGTCTATGCACTTTGACGGAGCCTCGAACGCTTTGGGTAATGGTATCGGTGTTGTGATCATATCCCCTAAAGGCACTCATACTCTGCTCACTGCCCGGCTATGTTTCGACTGCACCAACAATATGGCAGAGTATGAAGCGTGTATCATGGGTATTCAAGCCGCAATTGACTTAAGGATCAAGTTTCTGAGTGTCTTCGGAGATTCCGCTCTCGTGATCAATCAGATCCAAGGAGAGTGGGATACGAAACACCCAAATCTTATTCCTTACAAGGAGTATGTGCTGACATTGGTTCCCCATTTCGAAGAGATAACATTTGAACACTTCCCGAGAGAGGAGAATCAGTTAGCAGACGCGTTAGCTACGATGTCTTCTATGTTCAAAGTCAAATGGGACAATGAGGTGCCCCATATCATTATTTGGAAGAAAGATGAACCCGCACATTGCTGCGATCTCGAGATCAAAGAAGTAACAGAGAAACCTTGGTATCATGAAGTGAAGAGATACCTTGAAGCTCAAGAATATCCCGAAGACGCGTCTGTTAATGACAAGAAGTTCCTGAGAAGGTTTGCAGCAAAATTCTTCCTCAGCAATGGCATCCTCTACAAGCGAAACCATGATTCAACCTTACTACGTTGTGTAGATAAGACTGAAGCAGAAAAGATCATGACAGAGCTACATGAAGGCACCTTTGGAACATATTCCAGTGGACATACCATGGCAAAGAGAATCCTTCGGGCGGGATATTTCTGGTCCACAATGGAAGCTGACTGTTATCAGCATTCCCGGACCTGTCATAAATGCCAAATCTATGCTGATAAAGTGCATATTCCTCCGGTTCCTCTGAATGTTTTGATAGCACCTTGGCCTTTTGCAATATGGGGCATTGATATGATCGGCGAAATCAGACCTACAACATCTAACGGGCACCGCTTTATCCTAGTAGCAATTGATTACTTCACAAAATGGGTTGAAGCGGCTTCCTATGCTACGGTAACCAAGAATGTCGTGGCACGGTTCATTCGGCATAACCTGATCTGCCTCTACGGTGTACCTGAGAGGATCATTACGGATAATGGTACCAATCTTAACAACAAGATGATCACTGAGCTCTGCGAGTAATTCAAGATACAACACCACAACTCTTCTCCATACCGGCCAAAGATGAATGGGGCTGTAGAAGCAGCTAATAAGAATATCAAAAAGATTGTGCAGAAGATGACAGTGACCTACAAAGATTGGCATGAAATGTTACCATTCGCTCTTCATGGGTACCGTACCTCAGTGCGCACGTCAACAGGGGCAACTCCCTTTGCTTTGGTCTATGGCATGGAGGCGGTCTTGCCTATTGAAGTCCAGATACCCTCTCTCTGAATAATGAAGGATGCAGGATTGAACGAAGATGATTGGATCCAGACTCGGCTTGATCAATTAAACCTAATTGACGAAAAAATACTTACTGCTATCTGTCACGGTCAGACATATCAAAAATAAATGATCAAGGCATTTAACAAGAAAGTCAGACGACAGGAGTATCGAGTTGGGGATCTGGTAATCAAGCGCATTATCTTGCCGCAAAGTGATCCCAGGGGAAAATGGACTCCTACTTACGAAGGACCGTTCGTGATCAAGAACATATTTTCTGGTGGCGCGATGATTCTGGCCACCATGGATGGCGACGATTTCCCGCACCCCGCGAATGCAGACATAGTCAAAAGATACTACGCATGAAATAACCCGACAAGTCGAAAACCCGAAAGGGCGACTTGGGCAAAATGGGCATCCCGGTGAACCGAAAACCCGAAAGGGCAGTTCAGGCAAAAATTAGGGATAAAACAAAAATAAATCTGTACACCCGGCAAGTCGAAAACCCGAAAGGGCGGCTTGGGCAAAAAGGGGTTTTCCGGTGGATCGAAAACCCGAAAGGGCGATTCAGGAAAAAGTTAGGGAATTAAAGCGTATGACTATGTCTCGTCGGATCACTTTAAGGACAAACTCTTCATCAACGAACTCCAAGCTTCTGATCAATCCAGTCATCGGCAGGCGAAGCATTGAATGGACAAATATTCAGAGTTGTGAAGGCTATAGCAGAATAGAATCCCATGGAATTATTTCACATAGCCATCTTGCTTTTGTATAAAACTTTCAATTTTACGGCGACATCCTCTTACTAGGATGCCTGTCTCCTTTGTACAAAGACGCTCATAGAAAGTTAATACAAATACTTTTCCAAATACACAAATTTGCTTCGTCTTTCTTTCACACTTATGTTTATTTGAGAAACGTCCAATGTTTTGTTAAGTAGGCATATGCATTTGAACATAGTCATTTCCTCTCAAATCAGGAAAAGACGATTACTGATAGGTGGAAGGTACAGATAGATGTCTCGATGCCCTTTCAGAAGGGGTCCCCAAACAGAGTTTAACTCTAGGATCCCCACCAGAACAAGAGCTTTCTCAAAACTGATCTCCCCAGCCAGAGAGCCTTCCAGAGCTTAGTTCCCCCCGGAGATAAATTTCAGCACTCCCAGTAGAGTCCTAAAACCTGAAAATCCTGTCCCCAGCAGAGCTAAAGCTTCCAACTATCAATCCCCATTGGAACCAGACCAGTGAACATCCTCCCCACAGAGATACTTCCTACCGGACTGAAGATTCTCAAATCTTACCTCTCCAGCTTAAGTCTACCAGGTCTTGAACTCCCCAGTAGAGATCATTAGAATTCTCTCACCCCGCAAGTCACCAAGGAGTTCCAATCCCCAGCAGTGGTCCTAAGATCCCCCAACAAGTGAAGATTTTGTTCCCCAGGCAGTGGGCAGACAACATGGATTTCTCATCCTCAGTAACCCCAGAGTTCTTCCATTATGGGTTTATTTCCCCAACATTTGTCCAGGATTTATTCTCCAGAACAAGTTACATTTCAGATTGATCGGTCGTTCAAACTCCTTCATCATCTGTTGGAAGCTACAGTCGTCGAAGATCAAATTCTCACAAAATTCAAGTTATGAAGCCCGGATTTGACCGGATATTATCTTGATCGCTACAGCACATTGTGAAGACCGGACTACGACCGGATAACAGTGTCAGACTACCGCAAAGCATGGATTGCGACCAGATAGTGGTATCCCCTCAGAGCAAGCTATGAAATCCGGATTCGACCGAATAATAGTTTAATCTCTACAACACATTGTGAAGACCGGACTACGATCGGATAACAGTGTCAGATTACCATAAAGCCTGGATTACGACCAAATAATGGGATCTCCTGAATTCAAGTTATGAAGCCCGGACTCGACCGGATAACATCTTAATATCTACAGCATATTATGAAGACCGGACTACGACCGGATAACAGTATCAGACAATCGCCAAGCCTGGATTACGACTAGATAGCGGGTTCTTTATTATTCAAGCCGCGAAGCCCGGATTCGACCGGATAATAGCTTATCAGGTTATTGTGAACCCTGGATTACGACCAGTTGACAATACAAATTTCTGTGAAGCCTGGATTACAACCAGACAACAGTCAAGAATACTACAAAGCCTGGAATCGACCAGATAGTTATATATCTTTAACACAAGCCGTGAAGCTCGGATTTGACCGGATAGCAGCTTATTAAGTCATTGTTGAAGCCTGGATTACGACCAGTTGACAATACAAACTTCTATGAAAGCCTGGAGATCGACCAGATAACAGTTAAGCATCGGCAGAATGAAGACCCATTCTCGGTTCTTCACAGAGTATTCGAATATTCTCCAGTGAAGATCTCCTCAAGACAGGAATTCCCCAGTAACTTAGCATACAACCCAAGCTCCTGATCCCCCAGCAATGGTCCCAGGACTCCTCATCTTCAACGATCAAAAGATTCTTGCCCTACCCAGCAGCCAAGGATTTATTTTCCCCGGCAGCAATCAAGATTCCTTTATCTTCAGCCATCCAGGATTCATCTATCCTCAGCAGGACAACTCATTAGCTTACATGCGCATTCATCACATTCATAATAACATACATTGCATCATGCATCATGACATTGCATACGATTAACTCTTTACCTTTTTCAGGTGAGATCAGTCAATAGACAAGGACCATCATCTCCCGAGATTCTTTCTATAAATAGTTCAGATGTGACCCAGACACGACGACATTCTGATACTTATCCCAGATTCACTCAGAGACAGTTCAGATGTGACCCAGACACGGCGACATTCTGATACTTGTTCCAGATTCATCCAGATGCATTTTTACACGGACTCATCATCAGGAAACCCTACACCGGTTCCTTCTCGACTTCAAGACTTCTGAAAACAATTTACGGATTCTTCCCAACACCGGATGTTAATCTATCGCTTGTTCAGTTTCTTCTCAACTTTTGAAAACAGTTTACGGACGCTTCCCAACAACGGATGCCGCTCTATTGTTTATTCAACTTCAACTCCTGAAAACAGTTTACAGATTCTCCAAACACAGATGTCAATCTATTGCTTGTTCAGACCCCCAGTTCAGAGACGTTCCAAAACATGGATACCTTTCTGATACTCGTCCACTCACCAGTGACATACAGTTCAACAATCACCTTCCAGATGGCATCTATAAGCCCATCCTCCTACCGACAGTCACTAGATGGAATCTTTAAGCCCATCACCAAATGGCATCTTTAAGCCCATTCCCTCTACCATCACATTACCGAGTGAAAATTTTTTGGACACTCTAGTGTCCAATCCCCTTTTACCCTCGAGTCGCGAAAGGCAAACTTGCCAATCTAACTCTTCAGGTTCAAGAAGATTGAACAGGGGCAACTGTTGTACCCCAAAATTTGCCCTCGTATTTTTCCTCAAGAAATCACAGCTTCAGGCGTTTCCTGATTTTTCAAACTGGCTCAAGAATCGGTCAAAACAGATTTTTCTCGTCAGCCAGACAAAATTAGGGTTTTTGAAGGGTCTGGAACAGTTCACACATTCTGCTTAGGGTTTTGATTGATTTTGGTTCAGCTTCGATCAGGCAAACGCTTCTTTGGCATTTGATCAGAATCAGGGTTTTATGCGCATATCTCTCAAGAAGAGTTGGTTCTATCAATGTTTGTTAAATTACTCTGAATTGAGAACTGAGGCTGCTGTTTGTTAATTTGCATTTGTTGGATTTAATCAGTGAAAAGAGGCGGATGGACGTTTTGTTTAATTAACTATCGCTTGGTTTGAAACTATGCGTTGCTTTGAATAATTGGAGCGTCAGGTTTGTCATAAGACCACAATGTTTACCAATTGATTATTTATTTTCAAGTTAAGATAATTGGAATTTATTTCCATTTTTATTTTAATTTAAGAATTATAACAATTAGATAAATATCTTGAAAAGAATAAAAAGAATTAATCAAATAAAAGGACTTTTTATTTATCTTTAAATTACTGGTATAATTGTTTTTGTTTACAAAATGTTTACAATAATAATATTACAGTTATTTAAGTTTAAATAAAACTATCCTAATATTTTTCTAAGTCTTCAATTCTTCATCTTCCATCCCTTGCTCCCTCTGCCTCATTGGATTCTATCTGCCAAAAATAAGAAAGGAGAAAAAGTCAGAAGCAGATAAATATTTAAAGAGACAGACAGATAAAAAGTTCATCATTAAAAGCAAATGGCAGGGATCAGTTCGCCCTCTTTGCAAATCACAGGATTTCTCCCGGTTCACAAAGAGGGATGAAAATGTTTGCAATTTAAAAATGAATGCACAAAGTTAAAAATTGCACATTTCAAATTGGTCAACCAACTGCATAGTTCAAAGCAAGACAGCATGTGCAAATACAAAGTCCAAGTTACAAACTGAATGGCCTAAACCAAGTTCAAATTGCTAAACAAAGTCACAGTTTCAAAACTAAGTCCAAAGTCAACTAGAGCTGCCAAAAGATATCTCAAGGTATCAAAGTACCATCAATGCTGTCCAGAAGCACAAAGTATGGAAAAGAGATATGCAAATGTGCAGAGAAAGAGTAGATTGCAAGCAAATTTCAGTTTCATCATTTCCCAGGCCAGTTTGCTTTTTCAGAATTAATACATGTTAAGCAATATAATATGCTTAAGTACTGGAGAGAGAGAAAAAGAGAGAAAGAATGGGCTTACAGGTTTAGGCATGAGACAATATATGTAAAAACTGCAATAAAACAGTGGGACAGAAGGCAGAGATATGAAGAAATCAGAATGCAAACAAAACTGTCCATAAAAAGGAAAAGAATTATCTTTCCACAAAATCCTCCAACTCGTTTCAAACCCTGCATTAAACAAGTTAAAAATATACAAACAAAAACCATCAAAAGGCAGGCCAAAACCGATATCATAACAACACAAACTTTTCAAGCTAAAGCCTTGGTTCAAAAACGAGTAAGGCCATCAACCAGCATAAACCCAAACCATGTCAAAGCTTACAAACATTCTGCCCAAACCTGTGACCAACTTACAAGAAGCCTAAACCTGCAATACACACAAAACTCCCAAATCATCCTCAACCTGATAAACCAGTAAAATATCAAGCCTAAGCATCAAATAGAAATTAAGCCTTATCTACTGCAAACAAACCACTATCAACCCAAAACTGAAAACAACATAAGCACCAAAACACCTAACCTCAAACACATAGCTAAAACCTTCATCTGTCAAGCCAAAAACCTGCATTGTCAAACTCATAAAACTGCCTCCACCCTGCTGAAGCAGAAGCAGCATAACATCCAAACCATCCCCAACCTGTCCAACTCTAAGCCATAGCATCAAAACTACTGTCAAGGCCTAAGCATTCAAGGCAACCACTAGCCCTTAGAAAACATTCATCATTGGGCTAAATAACCAAATCATACAGCATCAAGCAAAGCAAGCTAGGCAACTCAAGCATTCACAGGGCATACAGAAAAAGCAACTCAAGGCAACCAGAAGAAGGAGATAAAGAAGCACAGAAGCAGGCACACGAGGCGAACAGAAGAAGAAGATAAAGAGGCATTCTCAAGCATCATCATTGAACCAACACTCAAAAAGGCAAAAGAATACAAATACCAGTTTCCAGCACGCGAGCTCAACATCCTCACCGCTTCCTCTGCCGTCAAGCCGCCTACGCGCCTCCAATCCCATCTTCTCCCCCGTCTCCCAAAAGGTAACATAATTTTCCCTTCTCTTCACACCTCAAACAAAAAAACATTCAATCAGAATCCATAAACGAAAAAACTGAACATGCAAAGAGAGGATTAACGAAAATCTTAAAACACAAATGAGAAATCATACCCTTTTG
Organism: Vicia faba; assembly: GCA_948472305.1. Lineage (NCBI taxonomy): Eukaryota > Viridiplantae > Streptophyta > Magnoliopsida > Fabales > Fabaceae > Vicia > Vicia faba. The sequence continues at coordinate 83,099 of CATIWC010001423.1, forward strand.
TACCGTCGTTTGAGTGAGCCTGAGGATGAGGACGGATGATGGCGCGGTGGCTCTAGGTGGAGGGTCCCGGTTCAGTAATCTTTATGCTGAGGAAAATGAAGAGGAAGGAACGAAGTGAAATGAACGACGTCGCCGCTTCTGTAAACCCTAAGCCATTTCCCAATTGAAACAAATTGTGAGGAACCCTAAAAACAATTTGAGAAACGAGTGGGCCACAACCCTTTCTGAAACGCCTAAGCCCTTTCTGTTTCCCATTATACACCCCCACATTGCTACTTTTGTTTGGGCCAGTATAAACCCTTAAAGCCCATCAAATTTCTACACTATTCTTTCCTTTTATATATATAAAACATATCATATCTTTTTGTTAATTAACACACTTTTTTTTATTTTTTATCATTCATTAACTCTTTGATTTTCTTTTTTTTATATAATCACACTTTTATTTATAAATAATATATTAATTAAAATATACAAAAGCATTAATTTTTTCTTCTTAGGATATATTTCTTTTTTTATTTTATTATTTTGTACATAACACAATAATACATAATATAATTAAAAAAACTTAAAACATTTTCTTCTTTTTAATTAAATTTTCTTACTTTGTACATATTAAACAAAAAATATAAAGATACAAATTTAAATCAAATGTGGATAATAATACTTATTAAATCAAACATACTTAATAATACCTTTAAGTTCACATTTCTTAACTTGTAAATAATTCTCATTACACTTACACCATACATTTACTTTGCTTCACACATATACAATTGCTTTTCTTATACATTGCTATACGTGATACATATACATTTGATCGCGATTCGATTTGGTTGTAATTATTTAAGTCTCATCCCCATTTGTACATTTATACCCCCACTCCCGGATACTATTTGTAATAGCGTAGACTTTAAAATTCCCGCAATTTACCGCTTTCGAATTATACCATGATTAGACCTAGGGTTTGCATGTACATAAAATCAAACGCTAGATAACCTAATACAAAGACAAATACATGAAATCAATACACAATCACACTTGCACCCCCTAGGGTAATCCCACATGTTGCCTTCCAAAATGGGCCATGCTTGCACGTCGAGTTTCCTTTGGCAAAACAAATTCAAATGATCATAAGTCCCTCGATGACGCTTTCGAAAGTTGCCTAAACGGAATGATCATAGTCCCTTCAAGCAAAATTGCCAAAGACACTTGGCACCATTGCATTCATGGTCCATACGATGACCCGCGCCCGTCCCGTTAAACATCCTAAACGCAAGATTGTCCACCAAATTCAATGGTGGAGCAAAATTGTTAAAAAGGGTTGAAAACATAGAGAAAACCTTTGAGTACAATAGGAGTAGACAAAACTCTTAGTTACTTGAGATCAACTTGCAAAAACACTTGCCTCCTTTTCAAAAAACCACACTTCACAAACACTTTCAAAACAAACTCTCCAAAAACATTTTGAAACATCTTTTCGAAAAGATACACACCGTTGCATATACTCAAACACGAGTCATTATAATGGTTGCCGAAACAAAGGCGTCTATTTCAAAAACATTTTCAAAACACACACATACACCACAATTTCAAGCAATCGAAAATCAAGGCAAGTGATCTAAAACCAAGTAACTAAGAGCCCATGGATAACCATGGATGAAAAGGGTGCTAATACCTTCCCTTTTCATAATCTACCCCCCGAACCCACGAAACATCTCGAAAAGGTTTTTCCTGTGCTTTTTAACCTTTCCTTTAGGATAAAATAAAAAGTCGGTGGCGACTCTTGCTAAACCGAACAAGTGTGAATACAACAAAACTCAAGTCGGTTCTTCTACCGTATCACACGTAGCTTTTGATAAGACTACCAGGTCACGTAAGTAGTCAATGGTGTTTGTTGATTTGATCTTTCCTGAAAATGGTAAAGAGTTAGTCGTATGCAATGTCATGATGTATGAAATGCACTGTGATGATGTTCTCAAAATAAATGAGATTATGCTGTATGCAATGTGTATGCGCATGCCATGATGTATGAATACGGGATGCTGTTGTGATATTTATTAGTCTGAGAAAGTAAATCCCTGACTGCTGCTGAAGAGTATTGGGAAGCCGAATCCTTCATTTCCGCTGGGGATGATGAATGGAGATGATTTGCTGGAGATTTCCTCTTTCCATTTGAGGATATTATGCTGGGGATTCTTAACTCCTGCCTGAGAATAATTCTGTGGGGGGAGGATGCCCTGTTTGAAGATTTTACCGATGTAGAGAAATACACTCTGTTGGGGAATAAACTTCCACATTTAGAGAAATAAACTCTACCGGGGAGGAGGTTTTATAAACTGTTTAAGATTATAAAGCTCAGCCGGGGAATACAGATTTCAGCTCTCTGAGGGAACTTGGCTGTAGGAAGTAATTCTTGCTTGGGGAAGGAGAGATCAAAAATTTGGTTGTTTCTACTTTGTGGGGAACATAGACGTGACTGGGATGTATGCTGAGGTCGTGACAGGAGGATGCCCCTGTCACTGCTGGATAGAGTAACTGTCGGGACTACAAATGGCTTTTTTAGACTTTGCCTCGTTTCTTAAAGTCATTAGTAACTGTATTTATGTTTCTTATGCAAGTATTTGTAAACAGTAATCATATTCAAATTCATATGTAAAAAATAATCATTGGACGTTTTTGCAAAACAAAACAGAAAAATAGAAAACAAATAGTTTTGTACTTTCAAAGAAATGATTTGTATTGATTTTTGAAATTCGCCTATAACAAGCATTTTTGTACAAAGAGACTGACGTTCTAGTAGGAAACGCCGCCGTGAAAATAAAAAATCCAAAAATATTTTTATTTATTATTTTCACATTTTTATTTTTATTTTCTTTATAAAACAAAAAAGACAAAAACATTTTCTTAACAAATTTAATTTATTTTTCTTAATAAATTAATAATTAGATTTAGGTTTAATTATTTTTTTTCATTTTAATTTAAAATTAATTTAGAATTTAGGTTTCTTTTAATTAATTAATTTTCATATTATTTTCATTAAGTTAAAAGCTTTTTTTTCATAAAAAACCCTAAAAATGCTTTTAACTTAATTTCTTTTCTTAATTAGTTTAGGTTTAATTTTATTTAATCATTTTTTCTTAATTAGTTCAAAACTAAACCCTTTCACAAAATCCAAACAAAAAAATCATTTCCTTTCCATTCATTTTCTTGTACATTATATTTTCAATTCTTATACATTATTCAATATGGTTATAATAGATAATTAGGTTTAATTTTCTTGCAATCCCCATTTGTAAATTTGTATACCCCCTCCCCTAATGATGTAATAGTGTAGTAATTTTACTTTCCACAATTTATCGCTTTCATATAAATGTTAGTAATTAGGGTTTGTATGACAAGATAAAATAAACAAGTAGCAATCCCTAATTCAAGATAACCAATGTATGTAAATTAAACACACTTGCACACTTGCACCCTTAAGGTAATTCCACTTTGTTTCCTTACAAAAATGGTCATGTTATACATGTGGGATATCTTAGCAAAAGCAATCAAAAATACAAGATCATAGTCCCTCGATGATGCTACAAATGTTGCCTTTCCAAATAATCTTAATTCCTCAAAGAGAAATGCTAAGATATCTCACAACATTGCTATCATGACTATACGATGACCCACATCCGTCCCTTTACATCCAAAGATAAGGCTTCTTACCAAATTAATGGTAATATAGAAATATTAAAGGAAGGAAGAAATGAACAAATACTTTTGAATAGGTAGATTATTCCTAATTGATTGCTCACTTTCAAATCAAACATCCTTGCTCATTTTCAAAACAAACACCAAACACTTTTAAAAAACAAACTTTCAAAACATGAAATATTTTCAAAAAAGTCCAACACTTTGTATACGTTCTTACGAACGAGAACTATTACAAAGTTTGCCTAAACGAAGGCGCCTTTTCAAAATACTTTCAAAACCACCACAATACACATTTTAAAACAAATCACATTTTCAAACAAAAGCAAGTGATCTAGCAAGCAACTAAGAGCCCATAGATAACTATGGATGAAAAGGGTGCTAATACCTTCCCTTTTCATAATCTACCCCCCGAACTCAAGAAATAATCTCAAAGGTCTTTCCTATTCTTTTCATCCTTTCCTTTTGGATAAAAGAAAAGTCTGTGGCGACTCTTGTTAACCGCAACATTTGCGATCAAACGCAAAACATCCCAAGCCAGTTCTCCCACAGTATCACAGAACTGGCGACTCTGCTGGGGAGAAACTTAAAAGTGGGGGGTTACCTTAGGGCTAGATCACCTTTACTTGCTTTCATTGTTTGACTTGCTTGCTTTACATTTTGGTTCCTTGTTTTGGCTTGTTCTAATCCTCTACCGGATTTGGGATACCTTATAGGTAAGTAGCAATACATTATGGAAACTGTGCGGGATATACCGACATGGTCTAAGAAATAGCTATGTTAGTGTAACACATTTATAGGTACCGGTATCCCTTGAATAGTCAAGGAGAATACGGGGCTGTTGTGTGGTGTCATGAAGCACTAACTGAATTTAGAACCTTTACTTAACCAACTTGGCCATTAGGAAGTAGTGAGATAGCCGGCTTTGGTGCAGTCCGAAGTTGATTGATACTCGATACTACGCTCATTGAGATCAGACTTCTCGGGATATTTCGGTCACCGTGAAAGAGGCTTGCACTGAAAACATGCCCGACAAGAAAGATCGGTGATATTGAGATCCCTTAGAACCCGATTACTATTTCTAGGACATGTTTGAGCCAACTAAACTTCAAGAGAGTACTTACCTATAAGACTCCATACAAGCCTAAACCTAAGGACTTATTTGTCTTGTTTGTATATGCTTATTTGTACATAACATCATAAACATCATAACATCATACTCAGTCTCACTAACCATTTCAAGGATTATTGAGATTTATCTTTGTTCTATTTTATAGGACATGGCTTCTATCCGCAGGAATACTATCCAAGTCAACCTCGTAAGGATTCCTTCTCAACTCAAAGAGTTAGCATCAAGGGTCCCTGAGAACTCTTCATTCACCGAAATACATGGTGTTATCGATCCATAGAGAATGTTACTATTATCGACCATTGCGGAGAATTCCCTAATGTCCCTTTACTTGGAATTAGGGGAGGTATCACCTACAACCCCTTCTTAGCATTAAGACAGTTTGGTTACGCCCGAAGGGATGGCCCGCATGAAATGCTGATTCAAGGTTTGGTATTTGACTAAGAGAACAACGATCAAGGTCTTTGCCAGAGGTTTATCCGAGTTTGGAGGATGTTGAACATGGTAGATATCAAGACATTGGGGCATAATAATTCCATCCTTCTTGAGCCTTACCTCAAATGGGTACGAACTCGTGCTCAAAGTCTTATGATGCCTTATCCCTCCATTCTCCCGGTAATCATTGAGTCTGTCATCGAGGGAGATGTTCCATACACTATCCTACATCCTGACATGCCCACCTCTCTTTAAGACCTACAAAGGGATTGGATACAACTATAGGGGGAGCGAGATACTTTCGAAGCCCAATTCTATGCAAGCGAGAAGAAGGTTTTGGAACTCACTAAGCAACTTCATGAGGAGCAGACTCTGAATGCCTACACTGCACCAAAGAGGATGCACACTACCTTTCTATCTTAGAGTTTCTTGTATTTTTTTTCCCAAGGAGGCACTGATGTACTCAAGCTTTTATTTATTAATGTAACGCGTGTTTCCTTTTTTTCTAAAACAAATTTGAATCTTAAAATACTTGAAATTATTGCATATGCATTTACCATTCATCATAACATAAGCAGGTTTCTTGCAACAAGTCTCCTCATATCTCTACTGTTTATTTCAGTAAGATGGATCTCGAGCAAACAATGAAGGACCTCCAAGTTCAGAATGCACAGTTTCAACAGTTGTTCTTAACTCTAGCCAAAGGACAAGAAGAGTTGAAGACCTTGTTGGTTGAGGAGAAGAAAAATAAGACGAAGAAAATAACCAGAGTTCTAAACATGGGAAGAAGATTCCAAGGGCAGACAAGAAGGGCCTTAGACTTTGCGACGACATCCAGTGAGAAAGAAAATCAAGATGCGAAGGGCAAAGAAACAGTTGTCCAGTCAGAGTCAGAAGAGGAAGAGGAAGAATAAGACTATTCTGAAGAACAATACCCTCCAGCCGACGACAAATATAAGCATTTAGAAGAACGGTTGAGTGCAATGGAAATCCAAAAATTGTCTGGATTGGACTTTGAGGAGTTGGGATTAGTGTCGGGGATTGTCATTCCTCCAAAATTCAAAGCACCTGTATTCTCCAAATATGATGGAGTCTCATGCCCCAAAATGCATCTCCGGTCCCATGTGAGGAAGATCCTGCCTCATACCGCTGATAAAGATTTATGGGTACACTTCATCCAAGACAGTCTGTCTGGAACTCAACTTGATTGGTTTTATCAGTTAGAAAGAGCCAATGTTCATAACTGGGAAGATCTTGCTGCAGCCTTTTACAAACAATACCAATATAATGCTGATCTCGCGCCTACCCGTACTCAACTGCAGAGTATGGCCATGGTTTCAACTGAAAGCTTCAAGGACTATGCGCAAAAATGGAGGGACTTGGCCAGAAGAGTTCACCCTCCCCTATATGAAAGGGAGTTGGTAGACATGTTTTTGGATACCTTGTCTGGTCCCTTCTTTAATCACTTAATTGGGAGTTCATCGACATGTTTTACCGAACTAATATTGACCGGAGAAACGGAAGACGCCGGGATAAAGAATGGAAAGATTCAAAAAGATGCATCCTCTACTTCTGTAAGGAAATCATTCATAAGAAAGAAAGAAGTGGTTACTGTATATCCTCAGAGGAATCAAGATAGGGCCGAACGCCGTTCAATGGTGGGGGCTGTTATGATTCCTAAACCTGCGCCTGATCAACAAAGAAACAACTAATCAAGAATGGAAAGACCAGTCAGATAATTCACCCAAATAATATGACATTATCTCAAGTATTGCCACATTTGTTAAGATCAAACCTAGTGACTTTAAAAGAAGCTCCAAATAATCCTAACACAACCTCTCCCCACTATCATCCTAATGCCCGCTGTGCATACCATTTTGAGAGTCCCGACCATGACACTAATAACTGTTGGGCTCTAAAGAACAAAGTACAAGACCTCCTTGAAGCGAAAGAGATTGAATTCGATGCGCCAGAAAAGCCCAATGTCATTTCTGCCCCTATGCCCAAACACAACCATAATACCAACGCCATTGAGGAAGATATGTTTGTTACTTCAGTTGATGAACTTATGACCCCACTCTTTGAAGGGGTGAAAAACACAAGAAGGGGGGGTTGAATTGTAAAACTGAAATCTTAAAGCAATTGACAAGATATTTTTATCCTGGTTCGTTTGATCTCAAACTACTCCAGTCCACCCGTCAAGGTGATTTCGCCTCTCTCCAACGAGGTCTTAATTCACTATATTCAACTGAATATTACAGACTGCTTTAACAACTGCTAAAGCCTTCTTGATTCAAACCACAATCCGGTTTGTCAAGGCAACACTTTCTTACAAAGGTATAAAACAATGTGTGTGAATGTTTTCTACAAAACTTTATCACAACTGTGATGTATACACAAATTAAGCTTAGAAACTAGATTGCTAAACAGAAATAGAATATCAGAGTTTGGTTTAGCAAAACTGGTAGAGTGAAGATTATGGTTCAGCTTTGTGCGTGTAGAGATTTGGAGAGCATTGGCCATTATAATCTTCGAAGCCTTGTTTATATAGCACTTGAGAAGATGAACGTTGAATGCAATATTCTTGATTCAATGCTAATAACAAGCTTTCCTTTTTGAGCAGATCTTGTCTGGAATGAAGCCGTTGGAATTAATTAGCGTTCAATGCACAGTACCGTTGCTTCTTCAATGCACGTTCTGGCTTGGCTCATTCTGATTCTGCTTCGCTGCTGATGAACTATTGTGTTTCTGTATCAGAGTGTTTACGCGCAGTTCTGTTCATCAAGCTTCAGCATGTACGTGAGTTGATCATCTGATCTTGACATTCTGATTCAGCAACTTCTGATGCTGGTGTATGAAATCAAATTCTGATGCTGAAGAAGTGATCTTGCTTATTTTAATCAGCGTATCTGCAAGTCAGAGCATAGTAGTTTTAGGCAGCATATAGTTCAAACATGAAACATATAAATACTCTATCTTTTCACTTTGTTATCATCAAAACTCAAATATAGGGTAGTAGATTCAAACATTGTTCTAACAATCTCCCCCTTTTTGATGATGACAAAAACTAGATATTTTAAATAAAAAATAACGTGAAAAGGTATCTGGGAAATGTTTCAGAGTTAAGAAGTAAGGAGAAATCAGAGTTAAGAGATACTCCCCCTGAGTTGATTACTTCCCTTTGATGATACGTGTACTTCAGGATCAGATCTTTTTCTTTCGTTGAACATCAGATTATCAGAGTCTTGACTTATCAGAGAGCAGAGCTTCAGAGCTTTTCTTGTCAGAGCTTTGCTTTGGATCAGAGTGTTAAGACGATCAGAACTTCATATTTGATCAGAGCAACATTGATCAGAGCTTCTACATTTTGATCAGAGCTTCTAGTCTTCATAGTGTTCAGGAGCTTCCTTGTGCCTGTAGACTTAAAACAAAACAGAAAAACATTTCAAGTAATAGAGTTAGAATGTTTGAGAATTTCTGTCTAGTTAGCCGTTATTGATTTTAAATATCATTCTTGTTCTCCCCCTTTTTGTCAGCAATCAAAAAGTGTTGGTGATGTGCTAAAACAATTTGATCAGAAAAACTAATTATATTAAGATAGTTCAAAATCAGAGCAAGAGAATATTACAAAAACTTAATCAAAACAGTACATCAGAAAATGAAGAAAACATAAAAAAGTTATGCATGAAAAAGATTTAAGGTTGAGGGGGCATGCGTGAGAACAGGCTCTCCAGCATCGCTTGAATCTTTTCAGAAGTTTCATTCTGCTTCTGAACCATGTTGACCACAGTGTCAATTTTGCTGTCCTGCACATCCATTCGTGCTTTCATCTTCTGATCATTCTCTTCCATCCGCTGCTGTAGACGCAAGTCATTCAGCCTTAATTCTTCTAGAGCCTGCCTGTCCAAGGCAGCTTGAGAAGTATCAGAATCTTCTTTCCCATGACAGAAGAGATGACTAGATGTTTAGAAATCTTGGCGTGAATCCAAAATTCCTTGACTAGCGCTGGGAATGTTGGTCCAACCAACCTATCGAAATACCTCTCCCACTTTTGAGCCCTAATTTCTTCAGTTAGGTCAAATCCATTTTCCTTCAAACTTTCAAAGTCGATGATTAACTCAGAGAGAACTTCAAGGTTCTTTACCGGTGTGAGAAGAGTTCTGAGGGGCACCTGATATTGTTCAGAGGTTTCTTTCTTCTGATTGCCTGCAGAAATGCTGGAGGATGCCATTGTTCACACTAAAAAAGCTTTGAGAATGATTTGAGAGAAAAAGGTTTGTAGGAGATAAACTCAGAAATATGCAGAAAATGCTTGAGTGATTATGAGAAAGCGTAAAGAATAAGAGTGAAGGATTAATGTGCTTAAATAGAGTTTTTCAAAATTATTTTGAAAAATTAAACGTTTTTAAGAGAGAGAAAAAAAATAATAATTGCCAATTAACAAGCGTGATTACTTTTCATTAAATGCTTGCTGATTTTGGGGGATTTGAGAAAGATACTTAAAAACGGTTACCAGACATGTGTCTCAATGCACCCAATCAGCGCTTTGCCTTCTCAGAAGCATGCACGCGTTCTGCTTCAGAGATTTTCTGATGATTGGATGACACTTGTTTGATGTAGTGATCAGCACGTCTGTCTTTGAGATTAGACTCTCAGATCTTTAGACTTGCATCTGATACAATCTGCATGTTCCATCTTTCTGAAAGGAGATTGATCAGAAGTTCACAGTAAAATACTTACATTCTGAAGATAAATATATGGAATTAAAACATTTTCATTCTGGGCATACTTTCATGCTGAGATGTTTCAGAATGAAATTGAACCTATCTTCTGAAAGGGGTTTAGTAAAGATATCAGCCCATTGATGGTCTGTATCTATAAATTTTAAGTTTAAAATACCTTTCTGAATATAGTCCCTAATGAAATGATGCTTTATTTCTATATGCTTAGCTCTAGAATGTAAAATAGGATTCTTACTTAAGCAAATAGCAGAAGTATTATCACAAAGAATAGGAATGTTACTCTCAAAAATCTGGAAGTCTTCAAGCTGACTTTTCATCCAGAGCATTTGTGTGCTACATCCTGCTGCTGCTATGTACTCAGCTTCTGCTGTTGACAGAGCAATTGTTGACTGCCTTTTGCTGGACCACGAGATCAGATTTTCTCCCAGAAACTGGCAGCTTCCAGAAGTACTTTTACGTTCCACTCTGTCTCCAGCAAAATCAGCATCACAGTAGCCTACTAAGCTGTAATCACTAGATTTTCTATAAAACAAACCCAGATTAGTAGTACCTTTCAGATACTTGAAAATTCGCTTAACAACTGTTAAGTGAGATTCTCTAGGATCTGATTGGAATCTAGCACAGATACAAACGCTGAATAATATGTCAGGTCTTGAAGCTGTCAGATAAAGGAGAGAACCAATCATACCTCTGTAGACTTTCTGTTCTACACTTTTGCTTACCTCTTCTCTTTCCAGAATGCACGTGGGATGCATTGGAATCTTTGATGGCTTACATTCTGAGAGGTCAAATTTCTTCAGAAGATCTCTGATGAATGTAATTTCCTTCTGGAGTTTGATTGATCTGAATTCCTAGAAAGAATTTCAGTTCCCCCATGAGGCTCATCTCAAATTCTGCCTGCATACACTTAGCAAATTTTCTTCCAAGAGAAGGATTAGTAGAACCAAAAATGATATCATCAACATAAATTTGACAGACTAAAATGTCACTCTTAACTGTTTTACAGAATAGAGTAGTGTCCACTTTCCCTCTGGTGAATTCATTTTCAAGCAGAAAGTTACTTAGCCTTTCATACCAAGCTCTGGGAGCTTGTTTCAGACCATACAGTGACTTTTTTAGTTTGAAAACATGTTCTGGATGTTTTGTATTTTCAAAACCTGGGGGTTGGTGAACATAAACTTCTTCTTCTATATAACCATTTAAGAATGCACTTTTGACATCCATCTGATACAGAGTGATGCCTCTATTAACAGCAAATGAAATTAAAAGTCTGATAGATTCTAACCTGGCGACTGGGGCAAAGGTTTCTGTATAGTCTATCCCCTCTTGCTGACTATAACCTTGTGCAACCAGTCGTGCCTTGTTTCTGATGACTTCACCTTGTTCATTAAGCTTGTTTCTGAACACCCATCTTGTTCCAATGACGTTGAATCCTTTTGGTCTGGGAACGAGATCCCATACGTCGTTTCTGGTGAATTGATTCAGCTCTTCTTGCATTGCCAGAATCCAGTCATTATCCAGAAGTGCTTCATCAATAGAAGAAGGTTCAATCAGAGACACAAGTCCCATAAGAGTTTCTTCAGAGTTTCTGAAGCTTGCTCTTGTTCTGATTGGATCTTCCTTTCTTCCTAGGATAGTCTCTTCTGGGTGATCCAAACTGCTTCTGGGTAATCTCTTCTGAGGTTGATCAGCAGCAGTTGTAGGATTTCTAGCATTGCTCCTTTCAGACGTTGAAGGAATGTCTGTGTTGAGAGCTTCTGAGGACTTGTCTTCAGAACCTGCAAATTCAATTTCTATACCTGCAAAAGTTTCATTCTGCTTTGACTTTTCAGAGTCAAGCTTGTCATCAAAACGAACACTGATTGATTCTTCCACAATCTGTGTTTCTGTATTGTATACTCTGTACCCTCTTGAGCGTTCAGAGTATCCTAACATAATACACTTCTGTGCCTTAGAATCAAACTTGTTCAAATAATTCTTTGTATTTAACATAAAGCAAGTACATCCAAATGGATGAAAATACGAAATGTTGGGCTTTCTGTTCTTCCACAGTTCATATGGAGTCTTTTCCAGAATAGGTCTTATTGAGATTCTATTCTGAATGTAGCACGCTGTGTTTATTGCCTCTGCCCAGAAAGTCTTAGCAACGTTTGTCTCATTGATCATGGTTCTGGCCATTTCTTGCAATGTTCTGTTCTTTCGTTCTACAACTCCATTTTGTTGGGGAGTTCTAGGACAAGAGAAATCATGCAAAATGCCTTTGTCATTAAAGAATGACTCAAAATCTTTATTTTCAAATTCTCCACCATGATCACTTCTGAATTTAACGATTCTAAGATCTTTTTCATTCTGAACTTGGTTACAGAAGGTAACAAACACAGAGTGTGACTCGTCCTTGTGTCTTAAGAACTTTACCCATGTCCATCTGCTATAGTCATCTACGATTACTAACCCATACTTCTTACCACTGACTGAAGCAGTTTTAACTGGTCCAAATAAGTCAATGTGCAGAAGTTCTAATGGCTTAGAGGTAGAAACAACATTTTTGGATTTAAAAGAAGGTTTTGCAAATTTGCCTTTCTGACATGCTTCACACAGAGCATCTGAATTGAACTTCAGATTAGGAAGTCCCCTGACCAGATTGAGTTTGTTAATCTGAGATATTCTTCTCATACTAACATGCCCCAATCTTCTGTGCCAGATCCACTGCTCGTTGTTAACAGACAGAAGACATTTTACGTTCTGACTTTTTAGTTCAGAAAGTTTGATTTTGTAAATGTTGTTTTTCCTCTTTCCATTAAACAGGATAGTCCCATCTTTCTGACTAACAGCTTTACATGATTTTTGATTAAAGATTATATCATAACCGTTATCACTTAATTGACTTATGGATAACAGATTATGCATCAATCCATCAACTAGCAGAACATTATTAATAGAGGGAAGATTTCCGTTACCTACAGTTCCAGAGCCAATTATCTTTCCCCTCTGATTGCCTCCAAAGCCAACGTGGCCTCCAGGCTTAAGTTCCAGGCTTTGGAACATATGCCTTCTTCCCGTCATGTGTCGTGAGCAGCCAGAGTCCAGGTACCATGACTGGTGTTTCTGACTTGCTGCTAAAGATATCTGCAACATGTATTATTTTATCCTTAGGTACCCAGATCTTCTTGGGTCCTGATTTGTTAGTTTTACCAAAACTCTGGTTGAATTTTGGTTTCACAGAGTGCTTACTGCTAGTATATTTGATGTCATGTGTGTGACCATACACAAAGTGTGAATTTAAAGGAGTGTGTTTAATGGTTAAATCCATGACATTCTTTGGTGTAGGAACCTTACCTAGGTATCCTATTCCTTTCCTGCCGTTTCTGCTAACTCCATAGATCATTGAAGCCATTCTGCTTCTATCTATGCTTTTAGCAAGGAACTTCTGGAAACTGTGATCATACTCCTTGATGATCTCATCAGCGTTGCTGGGAGTTTCAGAAATTGGTTCCTTCTGAGAGTTTTGTAAAGAGTTTTCTAATTTTGAAATTTTATCTCTCAGCTCAGAGTTTTCCAATTTGAGACTCACAGACTTATTAGAGTCAGATTCAAGATTCCTTTTCAGGTCTCTGAATTTAGCTCTAATCTGCTGATAACGTTCCAGAATTTCATTGAGGCTTTCAGCAAGTTCAGCCTTTGTAAAATTAACAGCGAAGTTAGGGAATACCTCTTCTGTGTCTGATTCTGAGTCTGATTCAGAAGCTTCACTATCATCTGGAATGTTAGCCATGAGCGCTATGTTTGCCCTTTCATCATCTAATTCTGAGTCAGCTTCAGACGAGTCAGAGTCATCCCATGTGGCCATGAGACTTTTCTTCTTCTCTCTTCCAAACTTCTTTTTGGGCTTTTCCCTCTGAAGCTTTGGGCAGTCACTCTTGTAGTGTCCTTGCTCATTGCACTCGTAGCAGATGATGTCTTTTGTGTTTGGCTTCTTGCTACTGGAGGAGCCTTCAGATCTTCTGTATCCAGAGGAAGAATCTGTCCTTCTGTATCTGGAAGAAGACTCGTTCTGATCAGATCTTCTGGGATTCCTGAACTTCCTTTGTCTTTGCTTCCACAGTTGATTTACTCTTCTGGAGAGAAGGGAAAGTTCGTCTTCTTCTGATGAGGATCCATCAGATGTTTCTTCAACTGCCTGCAAAACTTTAGACTCAGATTTTCTGTTAGATTTTAATGCTAAAGGCTTACCTTGCTTCTGAGGCTCATCAGCTTCTAGCTCTATCTCATGACTTCTGAGGGAGCTTATAAGTTCTTCCAGAGTGATTTTGTTGAGATCTTTCGCTAGCTTCAGAGCGGTAACCATAGGCCTCCACTGCTTGGGTAAACTTCTGATTATCTTCTTGACATGGTCAGCAGTAGAGTATCCTTTGTCCAGAACTTTGAGACCAGCTACCAGAATCTGGAATCTAGAGAACATAGTTTCAATGGATTCAGATTCTTCCATTTTGAACGCCTCATACTTCTGAATGAGCGCCAGAGCTTTTGTTTCTTTGACTTGAACGTTGCCCTCATGCGTCATTCTGAGAGAATCAAAGATGTTCTTAGCTGTGTCTCTGTTGGAGATCTTTTCATACTCAGTATAGGAGATGGCACTGAGGAGGATGGTTCTGGCCTTATGGTGATTCTTGAAATCACGCTTTTGTTGATCAGACATTGATTTTCTATCAATCTTCTGACTAGTTGCATTCACAGGGTGCATGTATCCATCTGTCACCATATCCCACAGATCAGCATCATGTGCTAGAAAGAAGCTTTCAATTCTGTCTTTCCAGTAATCAAAGTTTTCTCCATCAAAGACTGGAGGTTTGCCGCTGAATCTGTCTCTGTCCTCATTGTTGTCATTGCTGAAATGAGAGTTGTTTCCTGCCATTGTGTTTTTCTAACGCTGGATCTTGTACTGACACGGTTAAGTGTTTTAGCTCAGAACCAGGCGCTCTGATGCCAATTGAAGGGGTGAAAAACACAAGAAGGGGGGGGTTGAATTGTAAAACTGAAATCTTAAAGCAATTGACAAGATATTTTTATCCTGGTTCGTTTGATCTCAAACTACTCCAGTCCACCCGTCAAGGTGATTTCGCCTCTCTCCAACGAGGTCTTAATTCACTATATTCAACTGAATATTACAGACTGCTTTAACAACTGCTAAGGCCTTCTTGATTCAAACCACAATCCGGTTTGTCAAGGCAACACTTTCTTACAAAGGTATAAAACAATGTGTGTGAATGTTTTCTACAAAACTTTATCACAACTGTGATGTATACACAAATTAAGCTTAGAAACTAGATTGCTAAACAGAAATAGAATATCAGAGTTTGGTTTAGCAAAACTGGTAGAGTGAAGATTATGGTTCAGCTTTGTGCGTGTAGAGATTTGGAGAGCATTGGCCATTATAATCTTCGAAGCCTTGTTTATATAGCACTTGAGAAGATGAACGTTGAATGCAATATTCTTGATTCAATGCTAATAACAAGCTTTCCTTTTTGAGCAGATCTTGTCTGGAATGAAGCCGTTGGAATTAATTAGCGTTCAATGCACAGTACCGTTGCTTCTTCAATGCACGTTCTGGCTTGGCTCATTCTGATTCTGCTTCGCTGCTGATGAACTATTGTGTTTCTGTATCAGAGTGTTTACGCGCAGTTCTGTTCATCAAGCTTCAGCATGTACGTGAGTTGATCATCTGATCTTGACATTCTGATTCAGCAACTTCTGATGCTGGTGTATGAAATCAAATTCTGATGCTGAAGAAGTGATCTTGCTTATTTTAATCAGCGTATCTGCAAGTCAGAGCATAGTAGTTTTAGGCAGCATATAGTTCAAACATGAAACATATAAATACTCTATCTTTTCACTTTGTTATCATCAAAACTCAAATATAGGGTAGTAGATTCAAACATTGTTCTAACACTCTTGACTATCAAAAAGAATTTATTGAATGCCGGTATATTCCCAGGTTGTGATGAAAGTTGTCATTTCTATTTGTCCTCACCAACCAAATGTCCTTTGTTAAAAGCAGACATTCAGTGCCTAATAGATAACAAGGAATTTTTTTTCGAAAAGACTTCTGTTCCACCTATTCCTTATAATGATGTTTCCATTGTTACCATTTCCGCCAATTCTTTCAGGGTCTCCACCAAAAGACCCGTTAGAATTACATCAGTTCCAAAAGTAGCTCCTTTGATAATTACAATGCCTAGACCAATCTCGTATTCGTCAGACAAAACCGTACCATGGAATTATGGAGGAGATGTCTACTAGCATGGTATCAAACAAGATTGGCCAGCTGCTGAAGATTCAAGTTCTGAGAAAGTTGACTCTGATATTAGTAATATCGCAGGGACTAGAAAGATTACCCGAAGCGGAAGGGTGTTATCTCTAGAAATTGCTCCCCCAAAAGCAATTTCTGGACCCGAAATCATTACTTTGTTGCTCCTCCTCCAAAGGTTACTCCCGATCCTACAATCATCTCTACTGACACTCCTGTTGACAAAACTGTTACAATCCCTGCTATCACCCCTACTGACATTCCTGCTGCCGAGTCAACCGAGATTCGAGGTAAAGGTATTCTGATTGAGCCTGTCCATACGAAGGCACAATCACTGGCTATCCCTGAGACCTCCCAGAAAGAGATGGAGGAAATTATAAAGATCATAAAAAGAAGCGACTATAATGTAGTCGAGCAACTAGGGAAAACTCCATCTAAAATTTCTATGCTGGCTTTATTACTATGTTCCGAGGCGCATGCAAAGGCCTTGGTAAAATTCCTCAAAACTGCCCATGTACCCCAAGAAACATCTGCCGATCAGTTCCAAGACCGCGTAGCCAACTTGACTGCAGATAATGGTTTAGGTTTCTCAGATGCTGATTTAACGCCAAGAGGGAGGAAGCATAATGAGGCATTACATGTCTCAGTGTAATGCAGGGGCACGACCTTGGCTCATATTTTGGTGGACACTGGTTCGTCTCTAAATGTGTTTCCTAAAAAGGCTCTTGATAGGCTTGACTGTGAGGGTTTAACATTGAAACCGAGCAACATAGTAGTGAGGGCCTTTGACGGCTCAAAAAGGATGGTGCATGGGGAAGTGGACATCCCCATAAAAGTTGGAACCCAAACATTTGATTCAACTTTTTATGTAATGGACATTCCCCCTTCATATTCCTGCTTGCTAGGCCGGCCGTAGATTCACAATGCTGGCGCTGTTATCTCTACGTTGCACCAAATGCTGAAATGTCCAATTCAAGGGAAGATCATCACCGTTCATGGAGAAGAAGAGTATATGATCAACCATCTCAATTCATTCAGATATATGCAATTAGATGGTGAATTTATTGAAACTCCATTCCAACATTTTGAAGAAGTCCCGCAAGATGTGGCAGTGACCAAGGTTGTGTCTCAAGTTCCTAATATCACAAGGCCTCCACTAAGGATGTCGTCTTTGAAGGATGCCAAGGCAGTGATAGAAGAAGGTGGGTGCACTGTTTGGGGTCAACTCCCAGATATCCCATACAAGTTTGATAAGTTTGGCATAGGTTTCACTTCAGGTGCCCAGAAGGCTGTACACCGTGCTCGTGCCGGAGGACCACCCTTGAAGATTAACAACTACCAAGTCAGCACCGTGGAGGATGATGAAGACAACTACAACTTGGAGGATTGGATTTTCCCAACTGTCAGCGGAGGGCTCAACAACTGGGAGGCTAAAGATTTTGTCCCGATCACTTTTATCCCACAGTAATTTGTCTTTACATTTTGTTGGATTTGTAATATTAAAACAATTCAGACTCTTAAAACCTTGTGTCTTACCCGAGGCACAATGGTCCATTTGTAAGGGTTATTATCTCATTTCCATATGACATCAATGAATCATGGACGTTTTTGCATACAAAATTTGTGCTCATTATTTTTCTTTTTTACATTTTCATTTATTTCAAAGATAGCTATACTCTTCCACACACTCACACTTACAATGTAGGTCTACATCCATTCGGGATCCCATGGGTAACGGTTCTGCTATGGCCTTCCGTGGCTCTGAAAACCTAATCTACCGAGCTGAAGACGAAGGTGAGGAAGATTGTGAAGTACCAGGGGAACTCGCCAGGTTACTACAACAAGAAGAAAGGACTATTCAGCCTTACGAGGAACCAATAGACATAATCAACCTAGGTACCGAAGAAGACAAAAAAGAAGTCAAGGTGGGTTCCAATCTGGAACCCAGTGTCAAGGAGCATCTGATTCAGTTGTTAAATGATTATGTTGAGATCTTTTCCTGGTCGTATAAAGACATGCCAGGACTTGATGTAGATATTGTGGTACATCATCTACCTACAAAAGAGGACTGTCCACCAATAAAACAAAAGGTCCGTCGCATGCGACCAGACATGTCAGAGAAAATTAAAGCAGAAATCATGAAACAATTCAACGCTGGATTCTTGGCCGTCACCTCTTATCCATAATGGGTTGCCAATGTTGTTCCCGTGCCCAAAAAGGACGGCAAAGTGCGAATGTGCGTGGCATACAGAGATTTGAATAGGGAAATCCCTAAGGATGATTTCCCACTTCCCCATATTGACATTCTAGTTGACAATACAACACAACACAAAGTGTTTTCCTTCATGGATGGTTTCTCAGGTTACAACCAAATCAAAATGGCGCCTGAGTACATGGAGAAAACAACCTTTGTCATACAGTGGGGCACATTCCGCTACAAGGTTATGCCATTCTGACTGAAGAATGCTAGGGAAACCTATCAGCGTGCCATGGTAGCTCTATTTCACAACATGATACATCACGAAATAGAGGTGTATGTGGATGACATGATAGCTAGATCTCAAACAGAAGAAGAGTATCTTGATCATTTACAGAAACTGTTTGAAAGGATAAAGAAGTACAAGCTGAGGTTGAACCCAAATAAATTCATGTTTGGAGTAAGGTCTGATAAGCTCCTAGGCTTTGTCATCAGCAATAAGGGTATTGAAGTAGATCCTACCAAGGTGAAAGCGATACAAGAGATGCATGCTCCTCGTACTGAGAAGGAAGTCATAGGATTCTTGGGACGTTTAAACTACATTTCCAGATTTATTTCTCACCTGACAGCTACTTGTGAACCAATCTTCAAACTACTGAAGAAAGATCAAGTATTCAAGTGGAATGATGAGTGCCAAACTGCTTTCGACAAGATCAAAGAGTACCTGTAAGAGCCCCCTGTTTTGATGCCACCAGTCGAGGGAAGACCATTGATCATGTATCTAACTGTTTTGGAAAATTTAATGGGGTGTGTGCTGGGGTAGCATGACGAGTCTGGCCGAAAAGAGCATGCTATTTATTACCTGAGCAAAAAGTTTACCGATTGTGAAACAAGATATTCACTGCTCGAGAAAACTTGCTGTGCTCTGACATGGGCTGCTCGCCAGCTAAGACAGTATATGCTGACCCATACTACTTTGTTGATATCTAAAATGGACCCAATAAAATACATCTTCGAGAAACCTGCTCTCTCTGGGAGAATAGCGAGATGGCAGATGATCCTGACAGAATATGACATACAATATACTACCCAAAAAGCAATAAAGGGTAGTGTACTAGCTGATCACCTTGCTTACCAAGCTGTTGAAGACTACCAGTCCATGAAGTTCTAATTTCCGGATGAAGACATCATGATGGTAAACAACTGTGAAGAATTCAGGCCATATGACGGACCTGAACAAGGATCCCGATGGACCCTGGTTTTTGATGGGGCATCCAACACACTCGGAAATGGTATTGGTGCTGTACTCATATCTCCTGAAGGGTTTCATACTCCCTTTAAGGAAAGACTCTGCTTCAATTGTACAAACAACATGGCAGAATATGAAGCATGTGTCTTTGGTCTCAAAGCTGCCATAGATTTGGGGATCAAATCCTTAAATGTATTCGGGGATTCAGCTTTGGTCATTAGCCAAATCAAAGGGGAATGGGACACCAAACACCCTAACCTTATCCCTTACAAAGAACATGTTTTGACATTGCTCCCACATTTTGAGAAGATTACCTTCGAGTATTTCCTAGAGAAGAAAATCAGCTAGCAGACGCACTGGCATAATGTCATCTATGTTTAAACTTAAATGGAATAACGAGGCTCCCCAGATCACCATTGAACGATGGATGAACCATCACACTGTCACAAGATTAATACTGAAGAAGTAGTGGACTAGCCTTGGTTTCACGAAGTCAAGAGGTATCTCGAGTCTCAAGAATATCCAGAAGGAGCTTCAGTAAATGATAAGAAGTTATTAAGGAGATTCTTTGCTGAATTCTTCCTTAGTAATGGAATTCTTTACAAACGCAACCATGACTCTGTGTTACTTCGGTGTGTAGACAAGGTTGAAGCAGAAAGGATCATGGATGAATTACATGAAGGCACTTTTGGAACCCATTCCAGTGGGCATACGATGGCAAAGAAAATCCTACAGGAAAGCTATTACTGGTCTACCATGGAAGCAGATTCCTATCAACACTCTCGAACCTGCCACAAGTGTCAGATTTATGCTGACAAGGTGCACGTACCTCCAGTTCCTCTGAATGTCTTGACGACTCCTTGGCCCTTTGCTATATGGAGCATCAATATGATTGGGGAAATCAAGCCAACAACCTCTAATGGACATTGTTGTACCCCAAAATTTACCCTCCCATATTCTTCAAGAATTGCAAAGAGCATGCTTCAAAATCTCCCCAAGGGTTGCACAGTTCAAGGGCCTCCTAACAGTCAAAAACTAGGGTTTTGGTTCTAGCAAAGTAACTGAAGTTTCCAAGGGTCCAATCAAGTCCCACATGCCTATAAACATGGTCAAGCACCCTCATGCCAAGTTTCAAGACTTACAGCACAAAATTGCACAGTCAAAAACCCTAATTGCTCTACAGTCAACTGCAGGGGCAAAATGGTCATTTGACAGTCAAAAGTTCAAATTTTTGGTCAACATCTCATTTTGAAGCCATAAACATCATTTGATCAATTCTTGATCATGATTTTCAAGGCATGGCTCAAAAAGTCTCAAGATGCAAAACTTTCCATATTTGGAAAGTTGAAAAAGTCAACTGTAACTTGACCAAGGCATAACTTCCACATGGTTTATCAGAAAAATTCCATCCAAAGCTCATTTTGAATAGAAAGACATTTCCTACAACTCCTCTTCACACTTCAAGTCCAAGAAATGCTCTCACAAAAAGTTATCAATTTGAACATTATAGGTCATTTTCAAAAGTCAACAAAAAGGGACTTTAAGTCAAAGGCCATAACTTGTGATTGGTAAATCAAAATGACATGGGACCAAAGGCATTGGTTAGAGGACTTCAAGAACTTTCCAAAATGTCCAAGAACATGATCAAAGCTTACAAATTGAGCAAGATATGCCTTGTGGAAGTTGGGAAATATTTGGGTATTTTGAAAAGTCAACTTTGCTTCAAATGCCTTAAAAATTGCTAATGGGCCACATTTTCTTCCAAGATTCATCATCCAAAGCAATTGCACGACCATTTGGCCCAAAGAAGATTTTTTTCATCATTTTTATTTATTTATTTGAATTTTTAATTACTATTAATTCATTTAATAAAATAAAATATGGGAAAAATACTCATCCATGTTTTTTAAATCTTTTTGTGCATGGAATGCCTTCAAGATTTCGTGCACTATCTGATATGGAAAGAATCAAGGTGATTTGGACATGATTGGTATCAAAACACATGAAAAAAGATTGAAAAAAATATGCCATTAAAATCCAATATTTGATTCATGATTGCATTGATCTCTTGACTCAAATCTCAACCCTAATCCATCCCATACTTATACTGATCAAAACCTAATGCCTAAAGACCTGAAAGCTGCTCCAGACTTCAAGAACAACTTTTACAATTTTTGGTGAAAAAGTGAAAACTGAAAACTACATTCTAGCACGATTCAAAGCAAAATACCAATTGCAAAAGCTTCCTAAGGCATTGCTGAACCTGACTGGATACTTTTCCACGCCCATAACATCAAGAACTGGTACATAGAACTCAAAATTTCTCACACTTTATGCATATTCGTGTTTCAATTTTTAAGCATCCTCATTGCATTTTCTTTGTTGATTTATACTAATTGAACCATTCTGAATCTAACCATGCTCTTCAATTGAGTTTTTGCGCATTGTATGAGAAATCACCATTGAAGCTTTTTAGGTTTTCAGTGGTCACGAATTGGGGCTTCCTTATTCTGGAACAATTGAGATATGACACCTACACCATTGAATTCAGCGCACTTAAACGATCAAGAATCACTAGTCGCGCTCAATTTATGAGCCACCATATTCTATTCGCTATTTTCGTATGCACTATTTAGTGGGGGTTTAAAACCCCCGCTATCTAACTGTTGTTTTTCAGGTAAAACGCAAACGAGTGGAGAAGAAGATCATGTGGCATGATATGATTGGGAAATTTGAATTCAGCGCGCGTTTTTTTGTTTCTAGACCACTAATGCTAATTTTCTCTTATATGATTTATTCTTTGTTTTACATACAACGCGTTTGAGCAGCACAAATGGTGGAAAGCAACGCTGGCAAACCTTGGGACCTGGGTTCGAATCCCAGGTCCCCCCATATCCTTGTTATTTTTCTTTGTAAAACGTTCAGGTACTACACAAACTCAGACGTCCACCATATGTCCACCATCCACGCTTGCCACGCGCTCAATAATCTCAACCCAATGGTCCAGATCTAAAGCCTATGGAATGGTTCAGTCAATGCCTATACACGTGATTACCAGAAGTCAACGAGGCCAGGAATTCAATGGGCCAAAAATGCTGGATGATACCTCCAAACTGGGGTCAACACCCCCAAGGGTTTGCTTTTTTTTTTTTTTTTTTTTTTTTTCTATTTTCTATTATTTGTCTTAATTTAATTATTTCCCTTTAATTCTCTAAATTGATATATTTTCATAAAACATAAAAATCATAAAAAATCAGAAAAGACAAAAATAAAAATATATTTTATTTAATGTTATTTTTTGTAAAAAAGTCTTATTAATTAATTAGTCTTAATTCTAGATTTAATTTTAAATGTTTTTCTTAATAAATTAAAAAATGTAAAATTAGGGTTTTAATTACTTTCATCTTTTTTTCTTTTCTTTTATCATCATTAATTATTAATTATTATTTTTTGTAAATCAAATTATATTAATTAATTAGGTTAACTTTAGGTTTAATTTTAACATTTTTTTTAATAAATTAAAAATAGCTAGAATTAGGTTTAAATTCCATAATCTTCTCACTAAAATTCCATAAATACAAAAAACTCCAAAAAAAATCTTTTCTTTTTATTCTAATTTAATTAATTTGTTAATCGTACTTTAATTTCATTAAAAAGGGTCCAACGCCCCCGCATTCGATCGTAATTCTATGTCGCACATTTATTTCCTTTTATAAATTTTATGTAATTCTCCCAAAGCCATGTAAATCAGACATTTATCTTTTCCGCATTCTCTGTTTTATTTCAAATCGGGTCCTGGATTAAATTTGGCGATGTGGACCCGCGCCTTTGTAATAGCGTAGAACTTTTAAATGCCGCACTTTTTAACTGTTAATAAATTTGCATGCAAGAATGAATTTCAAAATAAAAGCAACGCGTAGATCGCCCATGACATGAACAAGACAAAAATATCTGAAAATGACACACAAATCACACACCACCCCTAGGGTACGCCTCACTGTTGCCTTGCCCCTCAAAAGGTGATCGTCGAGTAGAGGACGTTTTAGTAAGTCCTCATGTCCATGAACATGGCATGAGGGTAGCTTCTAAGGTGTCTTCCTATTGCTCCGGTGATCACCATGTCCCGAACCTTCGAATTGACCCGAACACCTCCAACGGTGGTGCTACCTACCTCTCAATGGTGGGATGGCACTACTTTAAGGACATTTACACAGACGAATTCCTTAGGGTAGGTAGACGACTCTAGATACTTGCTCTAATTTCAAGACAAATTCAAAAATACTTTTCACACCGACATCTTTTCAAAAAGCTTTCGAAAGCAATTTTTCAAACACTCTTGAGGACCGATACAAGAGTCGAACTGAAATTTTCAAAGAAACTTTTTAAACCCACAGTTGAAAAGCAAACAAAACATTTTGAAAACACAAATGAGCAAGTATCTAAGATCCCATGGATAACCATGGATAGAAAGGGTGCTAACACCTTCCCTTTCTATAATCTACCTCCCGAACCGAGAGCAATCTCTATAAGGAATTTTTCTGTGCTTTTGTCCTTTCCATTTGGAGAAAATAAAAGACGGTGGCGACTCTTGCTTCCGCGACATTTTGCAAACCAGCGTTAAACAGTCAGTTCCAGATCCAACGATCACAGAACTGGCGACTCTGCTGGGGAATTAAACTGAAAGTGAGGTGTACCTTAGGACTAAGATCACTGTGTTTTCAATTGCTTTCTTTGCTTGCTTTAAATTGTGGGACTGTCTTGGGAGTTCTATAGATCCTAACCCGGATCTGGGGATACCTTCTTAGAAAGTAGCAACAAGGCTGTGAGGGAACTGTGCGGGGTATACCGACATGGTTGAAATAGTCTGCTACGTTGATGTGGCACTTTGGTGTGTACCGGTAACCCTTGAGTCCAGTCAAGGAGAGTACGAGGCCTCCGCGTGGTGTCGTGAAGCATCAACAGACCTTAGGAACCTTAATTGAACTATCTTGGCCTCTTTAGGGTAGTGAGATAACTGACTTTGGTGCAGTTCGAGGTTGGTTGATACTCGATACTACACTCAATTGAGGGTTGCTTTCCTGGAATATTTCGGTCGCCAGTTCAGTGGCTAAATTGAAACGATGAACAATGAAAGCAATCCGGTGATATTGGGACCCTTAGAACCCGGTTACTTCTAATAGGACAGGTTAAACCCACCAACTTCAAGAGGGTAATACCTAAACCCCATGCTGGCCTAAACCCTAAGGGCTTGTTTTGTGTGACTTGTGTGCCTTACATGTTTGCCTTTGTAAATATCTGTGGTGTGTTTAATCATAGCATCATGACATCATCCAGCATCATATGCATTGACTAACCATTTCAAAGGTTCGAATCTTCATCTTTGTTCTTGTTTTGTAGGACATGGAAACTGTTCGCAGAAAGACAATTCAAATCAGCCTTGTAAGGATCCCTCCTCAGCTTAAGGAGCTTATATCCAGGATTCCTGAGAGCTCTTCATTCAGTGAAAGACATGGAAGACTCATCAGCTTGGTCAATACCAACATTGAGGAAGATATGATAAAGGTCCTGTTCCAGTTCTTTGACCCTCTGCATCATTGTTTCACCTTCTTGGATTATCAGCTGGTACCTACATTGGAGGAGTTCTCCCGGCTCCTAAAGATCCCTATCCTTGATCAACTACCCTACAACAGTACGGAAAAGGAACCAAAGCTTGAAGAGATTGCTAAAGCCTTACACCTACAATCATCTGACCTCAAGGGACATTGGGAAGTTAGAAGTGGTATCAAAGGGTTCTTAGCCAGGTTTCTGTTTGAAAAGGCCAATGAATGTTGGAACTCCCTTGACTTACAAGCTTTTGAAGAAGTTGTGGCACTCCTTGTCTATGGTTTGGTGTTGTTCCCTAACCCATATCAGCTTATAGATATCAGTGTTGTCCAGATCTTCATGTCCAGGAATCCTATACCTACGTTGCTGGGGGACATCCTTCACTCATGTTACACTCGAACCATGAGAAAAAGAGGTGTCCTTATGTGTTGCACTCCTCTCCTGGGAAGGTGGTTTATTTCGCACCTTCCACAATCAGTTTTGAAGAACGAGCGGGGTTTGAGATGGTCACAACGGTTGATGACTCTCACACATGCAGATATACAATGGTGCCCTCGGTCCAGAGAGGATGTCACTATCATTGATCGTTGCGGGGAGTACCCTAATGTTCCTTTACTTGGAATCAGAGGAGGTATTACTTACAGCCCATGCCTGGCTTGGAGACAGTTTGGTTATGCTCGGAGGGATGGCCCTCATGACATGTTAATTCCTGACATAGTTTTTGACTTCGACAACGATGCACAAGGACTTCTCCAGAGATTTATCAGAGCTTGGAGGATGCCAAGTAGGATAGACAGTAAGACATTGGGACACAGGAACTCCATCCCGTTGGAACCTTATCTCAAGTGGGTACGAGCCCGCTCCCAGAAGTTAGTAATGCCTTATCCTCATATGCTCCCTGTGATCAAAGAGCCAGTCTTGGAAGGAGAAGTGTCCTACACCATTCAGCATCCTGACATGCCCACGTCCTGGGAAGAGATGCAGAAGAGCTGGATCCAGCTTAAGGAAGAACATAATTCTCTTGAGACCAACCTACATGCTAGTGAAAAGAAGGTCTTGGAGCTCACCCGCCTATTGCATGAGGAGAGGAATCTCAACACCTACATAGCTCCAAAGAGGATGCGTAGTGTCTTTTGGGATTGATTTGCTTTTGTATTATTTTGCCCATGAGGCTCTGATGTACCAAACAATTATTTCCTTAATGATAACATGTGTTCCTTTTGGTCTACAACAAATTTGAACTTTCGAACCCTTGAATGCATTGCATAAACACATATCATTCATCATGTGCATAGCAGGTTTTCTTCTTTTCAGGTTGCTTACTGTTCTTCGCTGTTTATTTCAGCATCATGAATCCTGACTCATCATCAACCGAGATGTCCATCAAGGATCTTCAGGCGCAGAATGCGCAATTTCAGGAACTAATCATGGGTTTGGCTCAGGGCCAAGAAGAGCTGAAGGCTCTGCTCCTGAAGAAGGAGAAGAAGAAGAAGAAGAGAACTGTTCTTTTCAACTCGGGCCGAAGGTTTGGCAACACTCTGCAGAATGAAGAGGCTGGTTCTTCTATAGGCAAGAGTAGTCCCCAAGGGGGAAAAGGTCCTAGTCCGGTAGTCTCTGACAACGAGACTGATTTTGATGAGGAACAGTATCCTCCGGCTGAAGACCGGTATAAGCAGTTGGAAGACAGACTGAATGCTATGGAGATCCAACAAGTGTCTGGGCTGGATTTTGGAGATTTGGGCTTATCTACTGGTGTGATCATTCCTCATAAGTTCAAAGCACCATCTTTTACCAAGTATGACGGGGCGTCTTGTTCCAAGCTACACCTCAGGTCTTATGTGCGGAAGATTCAGCCGTACTCAGTGGACAAGAATTTGTGGATCCACTTCTTCCAGGAGAGTCTTTCAGGGACTCATCTCGAATGGTTCTATCAGCTGGATGGGACCAAAGTTCGTAACTGGGAGGAGTTGGCTACTGCTTTTTATAAGCAGTATCAATATAATGCCAACCTTGCCCCTACACGTACCCAACTCCAGGGTATGTCGCTAGGGTCAAGCGAAGGTTTTAAAGAGTACGCACAGAAGTGGAGGGATCTGGCTGGCAGGGTGCAGCCTCCATTAACTGACCGGGAGTTGGTAGACATGTTCTTGGGGACCCTATCTGGGCCATTTTTCAACCATCTTATCGATAACTCGTCTGCAAGGTTTACTGATCTTATCCTGACTGGAGAGAGAATAGAGGCTGGAATGAAGTCTGGCAAAATTCAGAAGGGTGCATCTGCAAGTTCTGAGAAGAAGCCCTTTAAAAAGGAGGCCAGTGTTGTATACGGGTCTAGAAGACAAGAGAAACCTGAGCGCCTCCAATCTGTCAACGCGGTGATGATTGCTAAACCTGCCGCCGCTCCTCGGCAAACCAATCCTCAAAGGGCTGAAAGACCCAGAAGAGAGTTTACCCGTTTGAGTATGACTTTATCGCAAATCTTGCCGCAGTTGCTGTCCACCAACTTGGTGACTGTCAGGGAGGCCCCGAAAGTTGTGAATACTGCCTCTCCGAAATACAATCCAAGTGCCCGCTGTGCTTATCACTCCGATAGCCCGGGGCATTCCACTGATGACTGTTGGGCCTTAAGGAACAAGGTGCAGGATCTCATTGATGCCAAGGAGGTACAGTTTGAGGCACCTGAGAAGCCCAATGTGGTGACGGCTCCCATGCCTAACCATGGAGTGAATGTTATCAGGGAGGATGATGAAGTGGATGAAGCTGAGTTCGACAGCTGGATTTACCCGGCAACTGACAGTGAACCTAGCAATTGGATTGCAAAGGACAACCTACTTGTTTCTCTTGTTACTGAGTAATGAATTCTTTTGTTTTTGTTATTTGTAATAAACAACAATTAAAACTTTATGGCCCGGTGTCTTACCCGAGGCACCGTTGGCTTCATTTGTGAGGGTATATTAATTGTCATTTCATATATCATGAATAAAAATCTTGGACGCTTTCTCGCATTTCAAATCTTATGCTCCTTTTCTTTCGTTCCTTTCTTTATATATTACAAAACAGTTATATTTACACACACTCACTCATACAGGTTTCAATCCACTCTGGATCTCACTGGTAACGACTCTGCTACTGCCAGTTATGACTTTGAAAATCCGATCAACTTAGCCGAAGACGAAGGTGAAGATGATTGCGAAGTGCCTGGCGAGCTCGCAAGACTGTTGCTCCAGGAAGAAAGGGCAATTCAACCATATGAAGAGCCAGTGGAAACAATAAATCTGGGTACTGAGACGGACAGGAAGGAGGTAAAGATTGGTGCCAACCTAGAGCTCAGCGTGAAGCAACGATTGACTCAGATGCTACATGATTATGTGGAGATATTTGCCTGGTCCTACGAAGATATGCCCGGATTGGATACCGACATCGTGGTCCATCACTTGCCTACGAAGGAAGACTGCCCTCCGGTCAAGCAAAAGGTCCGCCGTATGCGTCCAGAGATGTCTGAGAAGATCAAAGCCGGGGTTATGAAAGAGTTTGATGCTGGGTTCCTTGCAGTGACTTCTTACCCTCAGTGGGTTGCTAATGTGGTGCCGGTACCTAAGAAAGATGGAAAGGTCATAATGTGTGTCGATTACAGGGATCTGAACAGGGCCAGCCCCAAGGATGACTTCCCCCTACCTCACATTGATGTCCTTGTTGACAATACAGCTCAACATAAGGTGTTCTCCTTCATGGATGGCTTCTCAGGTTATAATCAGATCAAGATGGCACCTGAAGACATGGAAAAGACTACCTTTGTTACTCAGTGGGGCACCTTCTGCTACAAGGTCATGCCTTTTGGACTGAAAAATGCTGGGGCAACCTACCAACGTGCCATGGTTGCTTTATTTCATGACATGATCCATCATGAGATAGAAGTGTATGTTGACGACATGATCGCAAGATCCCAGACTGAGGAAGAGCACCTAGATCATCTGCAGAAATTGTTTGACAGTCTGAAGTTGTACAAGCTGAGGTTGAATCCGAACAAGTGCACCTTCGGGGTAAGATCTGGAAAGTTGCTAGGCTTCGTTGTAAGTGATAAGGGTATTCAAGTGGATCCTTCCAAGGTTAAAGCTATTCAAGAGATGCCAGTTCCTAAGACAGAGAAAGAGGTCAGGGGCTTTTTAGGACGCCTGAATTACATTGCTCGGTTCATCTCGCACCTAACTACTACCTGTGAGCCAATCTTCAAGCTGCTGAAGAAAGATCAGGTATTACGTTGGAATGATGAATGTCAGGCCGCTTTTGACAGAATCAAGGAGCATCTCCAAGAACAACCCATCCTTATGCCACCGGTTGAGGGGAGACCTCTGATACTATACCTGACAGTACTTGACAACTCAATGGGGTGTGTGCTGGGGCAGCATGACGAGTCTGGCCGAAAAGAGCATGCCATTTATTACCTTAGCAAAAAGTTTACCGACTGTGAGACCCGATACTCACTGCTTGAGAAAACTTGCTGCGCTTTGGTATGGGCTGCTCGCCGGCTGAGACAGTACATGCTGACTCACACTACTTTGTTGATCTCAAAGATGGATCCGATAAAGTACATATTTGAAAAGCCTGCTCTGTCGGGGAGAATAGCAAGATGGCAGATGATCTTGACAGAATACGACATTCAGTATACAACCCCGAAAGCCATCAAAGGAAGTGTATTGGCAGACCACTTGGCACATCAGGCAGTAGATGACTATCAGTCAATGAACTTCGAGTTTCCAGACGAGAGCATCATGATTGTGACTGATTGTGAAGTACCTGGACCGGATGAAGGACCTGAGGAAGGATCCCGATGGTTTATGCACTTTGACGGAGCCTTCAATGCTTTGGGTAATGGTATCGGCGCTGTAATCATATCCCCTCAAGGCACTCATACTCCACTCACTGCCCTGCTATGTTTCAACTGTACCAACAACATGGCGGAGTATGAGGCGTGCATCATGGGTCTTCAAGCTGCGATCGACCTAAGGATCAAGTTTCTGAGTGTCTTCGGAGATTCCGCTCTTGTGATCAATCAGATCAAAGGAGAGTGGGATACGAAACATCCGAATCTTATTCCTTACAGAGAATGTGTGTTGACCTTGATCCCCCACTTCACAGAGATAACTTTTGAACATTTCCCGAGAGAGGAGAATCAGTTAGCGGACGCGTTAGCTACGATGTCTTCTATGTTCAAGGTCAAATGGGACAATGAGGCTCCCCGGATCATCATCTGGAAACTGGACGAACCGGCATACTGTTGTGATCTCGAGACTGAGTTGGTAACTGAGAAGCCTTGGTACCATGAGGTGAAGAGATATCTGGAAGCTCAGGAATACCCTGAAGGTGCGTCTGTCAATGATAAAAAGTTTCTGAGAAGGTTCACAGCGAAGTTCTTCCTTAGCAACGGCATCCTGTATAAGCGAAACCATGATTCGACCTTACTGCGTTGTGTGGATAAGAATGAAGCAGAAAGGATCATGGAAGAACTACATGAAGGGACTTTCGGAACACATTCCAGTGGACACACTATGGCAAAGAAGATCCTTCGGGCAGGGTATTTCTGGTCCACAATGGAAGCTGACTGCTACCAACATTCTCGGACATGCCATAAGTGCCAGGTATATGCAGACAAGGTGCATGTTCCTCCAGTTCCTCTAAATGTTCTGACTGCGCCTTGGCCGTTTGCCATGTGGGGCATAGATATGATCGGTGAGATTAAACCTACGGCGTCCAATGGGCATCGCTTCATCCTGGTAGCGATTGATTACTTCACGAAGTGGGTCGAAGCAGCTTCCTACGCTACAGTAACCAAGACTGTTGTGGCACGGTTCATTCGGCATAATCTGATCTGTCGATACGGCGTCCCTGAGAGAATTATTACAGACAACGGTACCAATCTCAATAACAAGATTATCACTGAGCTCTGCGAGCAGTTTAAAATACAACACCACAACTCTTCTCCTTACAGATCGAAGATGAATTGGGCTGTAGAAGCAGCAAATAAAAACATTAAGAAAATCGTGCAGAAGATGACAGTGACTTATAAAGATTGGCACGAGATGTTACCGTTCGCTCTACATGGGTACCGTACCTCAGCCAGGACGTCAACCGGGGCAACTCCTTTCTCCTTGGTCTACGGTATGGAGGCAGTCTTACCGATCGAAGTGCAGATACCCTCTCTCTAGATAATGAAGGATGCAGATCTGAACGAAGATGATTGGATCCAGACACGACTTGATCAGCTAAACCTTATTGATGAAAAGAGACTGGCTGCTATTTGTCATGGTCAGACGTACCAAAAACGGATGATCAGGGCATTTAACAAAAAGGTCAGACCACAAGAATATCAAGTTGGGGATCTGGTAATCAAGCGAATCATCCTTCCTCAGAGTGATCCAAGGGGAAAATGGACCCCTACGTACGAAGGGCCATTTGTGGTTAAACATGTGTTCTCAGGAGGAGCCATGATTTTAACCAACATGGATGGTGACGACCTTCCTCACCCCGCCAATGTGGACATAGTAAAAAGATACTACGCATGAAAAAGACCCGCTAGGCTGACATGCCTAGGCAAAAATTAGGGCTTCCTGGCAAACCAAAAGGGTTCGGGCACAATGAAGGGATGAAATGAAAAATCTATACACCCGGCAAGTCGAAAACCTAAAAAGGCGGCTTGGGCAAAAATGGGTATCCCGGTGGACTGAAAACCCGAAAGGGCGGTCCAGGCAAAAGTTAGGGATAAAGCGTAATACTATGTCTCATTGGTCACTTTGCATCCAGAATCCGGTATCTACATCAAGTTCAAACGGCATCGATCAGTCAGCTTCATCTTCAACCAAGGTCATCAAGTGATGAGACGCTCGGAGATATAAAGGCAATAGCAGAGTTGAAACCCAGTGGGATCATTCATTTTACACAGCTGTCTTATTTTCTCTTGTACAAGTTTGTATAAACTCTTTTGTTCAGCGGCATTCTCTTACTAGGACGTCAGCCTCCTGTACATAAACGCCTATTTACAGGCAAATTCAAAAATCAATATAAATTCACTTTTCAGCTAAAATTGCCAATTGTTTTTCCTTTTTTCTGTTTTGTTTTGCGAAGAACGTCCAAGGTTCAATTTGTGATATATGCATTGACAATAATTTGCTAAACTCATGAATATTTGTATACGAAACAAAGGATTAATTACAGGTAACATTAGAAACAGGGGCAATAAAGAGTTGTCTAAGCAATCTAACTGTTCTATCCACTAAAGGTACCAAGGTAGGTTCAGCTGAAGAACATAACCAGTACATCTTAATTCCTCAGAGAGTGAGCCAGCAAGTCGGTGCACTCTCCCCAAGCAAAGCTATTATCAGACTTAAGGAAGTTGGGTATCCTCCCGCAGATCTCAACATTCCCCAGCAGTATATATGCATTCTTAACAAGCATCCCCGACAATCTTAGTCTAAAGATTGTTCCCCGAAGGTATATCAAACATTCAATGGAGTCACTTCCCCGATACAGCTCAAAACTTCCCCAGGAGAGTCCAATCTAGTTCCCAAGGAAAGTTGGAATCCATCTCCCCAAGCAGTAAGCTTATCCCCAGTAGATTCTGGAAGCTTACCCCCGCAGAGCACGAACGCGTCTCCCGGCTTTATTCAAAGAGTTATTTCCCTACCAGGATATAACTGGGTTATCCTCAGCCAAAAACCACGGAAAGTACGTCCCCGACAAAGTCTTTCCTATCCCCAGCGAAGTTTATTAACACTTCCAACACAACAATGGTATCCCCAGTGAAGTTACCATCAACATTTTAGCACAGTACCTCTCTCCCCACAGAGTATGGTTTCCCAGCAAGATCGTTAAAGTACTTTTCTCCCCGCAGAGTAATCCATTCGCCAAGTTTATTCCCCAACGGAGTTATCTTCTCCTACTGGTAATCTTGCAACTATCATCCCCAGCGGAAGCAAAGATCTATTCTTCGACATCAGCCCAGGAGTTAACTTCCTGGCACCCGTCAATGATTTATTTTCCCTACGACAAAAAGATACATTCATAAACATCGCATTTCCATACATTATAGCATGCATAAATGCATCATATCTTACAAATCTCATTCATGTCGAGAACATCATTGCGTGATCCATATCATGCATTGCATATGACTGACCTTTACCTTTCAGGAAAGATCCAGTTAAGTTCTCAGCTATATTTCAAGACTTTAGTCTGGTTCAGTTAAATCGACCCTAAGATTTTTCTGTTTCTTATCCAGTCAAAGGCCTTCCCTGGTTCAGTCAGATCGACCCTAAGATCTCCCTGATTCTTATCCAGTTGAAGATATTTCAAGACCTAGACCGGTTCAGTTAAATTGACCCTAAGATTTCTCTGATTCTTATCCAGTCAAAGGCCTTCTCTGGTTCAGTCAGATCGACCCTAAGATCTCCCTGTTTCTTATCCAGTTGAAAATTTCAAGAACTAGACCGGTTCAGTTAAATCGACCCTAAGATTTCTCTGATTCTTATCCAGTCAAAGGCCTTCTCTGGTTCAGTCAGATCGACCCTAAGATCTCCCTGATTCTTATCCAGTTGAAGATTTCAAGACCTAGACCGGTTCAGTTAAATCGACCCTAAGATTTCTCTGATTCTTATCCAGTCAAAGGCCTTCTCTGGTTCAGTCAGATCGACCCTAAGATCTCCCTGATTCTTATCCAGTTGAAAATTTCAAGACCTAGACCAGTTCAGTTAAATCGACCCTAAGATTTCTCTGATTCTTATCCAGTCAAAGGCCTTCTCAGGTTCAGTCAGATCGACCCTAAGATCTCCCTGATTCTTATCCAGTTGAAGATTTCAAGACCTAGACCGGTTCAGTTAAATCGACCCTAAGATTTTTCTGTTTCTTATCCAGTCAAAGGCCTTCTCTGGTTCAGTCAGATCGACCCTAAGATCTCCCTGTTTCTTATCCAGTTGAAGATTTCAAGACCTAGACCGGTTCAATTAAATCGACCCTAAGATTTTCCTGTTTCTTATCCAGGCAAAGGCCTCTCTAGTCCAGTTAAATCGATCCCTAAGAGATTTTCCTAATGAAGACTCAGTAGAAGATATCCAAGATTCTCTCAGTGTTACTGTTGAGGTTGAAGTCGCCCAAGATTCTCTCAGCGTTCCTGTTGAGGTAGTAATCACCCCCAGATTCTCTCAGTGTTACTGTTGAGGTTGAAGTCGCCCAAGATTCTCTCAGCATTCCTGTTGAGGTAGTAATCACCCCCAGATTCTCTCAGTGTTACTGTTGAGGTTGAAGTCGCCCAAGATTCTCTCAGCGTTCCTGTTGAGGTAGTAATCGTTCAAGGTTCTCTCACCATCCCATTGAGGTAGTAACCATCCCTGGTTCATTCATCACCTTTTGAAGCTCCAGATCCAGCTCCTGTAACCAGTCAGGACACATCTACACAAAGAGTTTGAAGACCAGCTCCTGCAACAGGCCAGGTAATCATTTTCTTTTGCAGGTACGCAAGTTCTCGCTAAGGAATCTCTTACGCGATCGACGCCCAGATGGCATCTATAAGCCCATCCACCTTCCATCATCTCTCAGCATGGCATCTATAAGCCCATCATCCTATCCATCAATCTCCAAATGGCATCTATAAGCCCATTCCGCAATCACACTGCTACTATGTGAGCGCAAATTTCTGGGCACTCTAGTGTTCAATCATCTTCCACCTTCGGATTACGAAAGGCACGTCAGCCAATCTGCATCCTCAGGTCTAAGAAGATTGAACAGGGGCAACTGTTGTACCCCAAAATTTGCCCTCCCATATTCTTCAAGAATTGCAAAGAGCATGCTTCAAAATCTCCCCAAGGGTTGCACAGTTCAAGGGCCTCCTAACAGTCAAAAACTAGGGTTTTGGTTCTAGCAAAGTAACTGAAGTTTCCAAGGGTCCAATCAAGTCCCACATGCCTATAAACATGGTCAAGCACCCTCATGCCAAGTTTCAAGATTTACAGCACAAAATTGCACAGTCAAAAACCGTAATTGCTCTACAGTCAACTGCAGGGGCAAAATGGTCATTTGACAGTCAAAAGTTCAAATTTTTGGTCAACATCTCATTTTGAAGCCATAAACATCATTTGATCAATTCTTGATCATGATTTTCAAGGCATGGCTCAAAAAGTCTCAAGATGCAAAAGTTTCCATATTTGGACAGTTGAAAAAGTCAACTGTAACTTGACCAAGGCATAACTTCCACATGGTTTATCAGAAAAATTCCATCCAAAGCTCATTTTGAAGAGAAAGAAATTTCCTACAAATCCTCTTCACACTTCAAGTCCAAGAAATGCTCTCACAAAAAGTTATCAATTTGAACATTATAGGTCATTTTCAAAAGTCAACAAAAAGGGACTTTAAGTCAAAGGCCATAACTTGAGATTGGTAAATCAAAATGACATGGGACCAAAGGCATTGGTTAGAGGACTTCAAGACCTTTCCAAAATGTCCAAGAACATGATCAAAGCTTAAACATTGATCAAGATATGCCTTGTGGAAGTTGGGAAATATTTGGGTATTTTGAAAAGTCAACTTTGCTTCAAATGCCTTAAAAATTGCTAATGGGCCACATTTTCTTCCAAGATTCATCATCCAAAGCATATGCACGACCATTTGGCCCAAAGAAGATTTTTTCATCATTTTTATTTATTTATTTGAATTTTTAATTACTATTAATTCATTTAATAAAATAAAATATGGGAAAAATACTCATCCATGTTTTTTAAATCTTTTTGTGCATGGAATGCCTTCAAGATTTCGTGCACTATCTGATATGGAAAGAATCAAGGTGATTTGGACATGATTGGTATCAAAACACATGAAAAAAGATTGAAAAAAATATGCCATTAAAATCCAATATTTGATTCATGATTGCATTGATCTCTTGACTCAAATCTCAACCCTAATCCATCCCATACTTATACTGATCAAAACCTAATGCCTAAAGACCTGAAAGCTGCGCCAGACTTCAAGAACAACTTTTGCAATTTTTGGTGAAAAAGTGAAAACTGAAAACTACATTCTAGCACGATTCAAAGCAAAATACCAATTGCAAAAGCTTCCTAAGGCATTGCTGAACCTGACTGGATACTTTTCCACGCCCATAACATCAAGAACTGGTACATAGAACTCAAAATTTCTCACACTTTATGCATATTCGTGTTTCAATTTTTAAGCATCCTCATTGCATTTTCTTTGTTGATTTATACTAATTGAACCATTCTGAATCTAACCATGCTCTTCAATTGAGTTTTTGCGCATTGTATGAGAAATCACCATTGAAGCTTTTTAGGTTTTCAGTGGTCACGAATTGGGGCTTCCTTATTCTGGAACAATTGAGATATGAGACCTACACCATTGAATTCAGCGCACTTAAACGATCAAGAATCACTAGTCGCGCTCAATTTATGAGCCACCATATTCTATTCGCTATTTTCGTATGCACTATTTAGTGGGGGTTTAAAACCCCCGCTATCTAACTGTTGTTTTTCAGGTAAAACGCAAACGAGTGGAGAAGAAGATCATGTGGCATGATATGATTGGGCAATTTGAATTCAGCGCGCGTTTTTTTGTTTCTAGACCACTAATGCTAATTTTCTCTTATATGATTTATTCTTTGTTTTACATACAACGCGTTTGAGCAGCACAAATGGTGGAAAGCAACGCTGGCAAACCTTGGGACCTGGGTTCGAATCCCAGGTCCCCCCATATCCTTGTTATTTTTCTTTGTAAAACGTTCAGGTACTACACAAACTCAGACGTCCACCATATGTCCACCATCCACGCTTGCCACGCGCTCAATGATCTCAACCCAATGGTCCAGATCTAAAGCCTATGGAATGGTTCAGTCAATGCCTATACACGTGATTACCAGAAGTCAACGAGGCCAGGAATTCAATGGGCCAAAAATGCTGGATGATACCCCCAAACTGGGGTCAACACCCCCAAGGGTTTGCTTTTTTTTTTTTTTTTTCTATTTTCTATTATTTGTCTTAATTTAATTATTTCCCTTTAATTCTCTAAATTGATATATTTTCATAAAACATAAAAATCATAAAAAATCATAAAAGACAAAAATAAAAATATATTTTATTTAATGTTATTTTTTGTAAAAAAGTCTTATTAATTAATTAGTCTTAATTCTAGATTTAATTTTAAATGTTTTTCTTAATAAATTAAAAAATGTAAAATTAGAGTTTTAATTACTTTCATCTTTTTTTCTTTTCTTTTATCATCATTAATTATTAATTATTATTTTTTGTAAATCAAATTATATTAATTAATTAGGTTAACTTTAGGTTTAATTTTAACATTTTTTTAATAAATTAAAAATAGCTAGAATTAGGTTTAAATTCCATAATCTTCTCACTAAAATTCCATAAATACAAAAAACTCTAAAAAAATATTTTCTTTTTATTCTAATTTAATTAATTTGTTAATCGTACTTTAATTTCATTAAAAAGGGTCCAACGCCCTCGCATTCGATCGTAATTCTATGTCGCGCATTTATTTCCTTTTATAAATTTTATGTAATTCTCCCAAAGCCATGTAAATCAGACATTTATCTTTTCCGCATTCTCTGTTTTATTTCAAATCGGGTCCTGGATTAAATTTGGCGATGTGGACCCGCGCTTTTGTAATAGCGTAGAACTTTTAAATGCCGCACTTTTTAACTGTTAATAAATTTGCATGCAAGAATGAATGTCAAAATAAAAGCAACGCGTAGATCGCCCATGACATGAACAAGACAAAAATATCTGAAAATGACACACAAATCACACACCACCCCTAGGGTACGCCTCACTGTTGCCTTGCCCCTCGAAAGGTGATCGTCGAGTAGAGGACGTTTTAGTAAGTCCTCATGTCCATGAACATGGCATGAGGGTAGCTTCTAAGGTGTCTTCCTATTGCTCCGGTGATCACCATGTCCGAACCTTCGAATTGACCCGAACACCT
Organism: Vicia faba; assembly: GCA_948472305.1. NCBI lineage: Eukaryota > Viridiplantae > Streptophyta > Magnoliopsida > Fabales > Fabaceae > Vicia > Vicia faba. The sequence goes on from CATIWC010001423.1 coordinate 121,451, forward strand.
CCAACGGTGGTGCTACCTACCTCTCAATGGTGGGATGGCACTACTTTAAGGACATTTACACAGACGAATTCCTTAGGGTAGGTAGACGACTCTAGATACTTGCTCTAATTTCAAGACAAATTCAAAAATACTTTTCACACCGACATCTTTTCAAAAAGCTTTCGAAAGCAATTTTTCAAACACTCTTGAGGACCGATACAAGAGTCGAACTGAAATTTTCAAAGAAACTTCTTAAACCCACAGTTGAAAAGAAAACAAACCATTTGAAAACACAAATGAGCAAGTATCTAAGAGCCCATGGATAACCATGGATAGAAAGGGTGCTAACACCTTCCCTTTCTATAATCTACCTCCCGAACCGAGAGCTATCCCTATAAGGAATTTTTCTGTGCTTTTGTCCTTTCCATTTGGAGAAAATAAAAGACGGTGGCGACTCTTGCTTCCGCGACATTTCGCGAACCAGCGTTAAATAGTAAGTTCCAGATCCACCGATCACAGACATCACTTCATCTTAGTGGCCATTGACTATTTTACAAAATGGGTTGAGATAGCCTCTTTCGCTTCTGTTACCAAGAATGTTATCGCCCGGTTCATCAAGCAGAATATCATCTGTCGTTATGGTATCCCAGAGAGGATCATTACAGACAATGGTACAAATCTAAATAATACTATGATCACCGCCTTGTGCGAGTAATTCAATATCCAGCATCACAATTCTTCCCCTTACCGGCCGAAGATGAATGTTGCTGCCGAAGCCGCGAATAAGAACATTAAAAAGATCATACAGAAAATGACAGTCACATATAAAGAGTGGCATGAGATGCTATCATTCGCTCTCCACGTGTATCGTACCACATCTCGTGTATCAACCGAGGCAACTCCATACTCTCTGGTATACGGCATGGAGGTTGTCTTGCCTATTGAGGTCTAGATCCCCTCTCTAAGAATTATGAAGGATGCAGGGCTGAATAAAGAAGATTGGATCTAGACTCGACTTGATCAACTAAAATTGATTGATGAGAAAAGGCTTACTGCTGTATGCCATGGTCAAATGTATCAAAAATGGATGATCAAGGCTTTCAACAAGAAGGTCAGACGCCAAGTATATCAAGTTGGGGATCTGGTGATCAAACGCATCATACTACCGCAAGGTGATCCCAGGGGCAAATGGACTCCTACATACGAAGGACCGTTTGTAATCAAAAACATATTTTCTGGCGGAGCAATGATCTTAACCACCATGGATGGCGTCAATCTTCCACACCCTATGAACACATACATAGTCAAAAGATACTACGCATAAGAGACCCGCTAGGTTGACACACCAAGGAAAAACAAGGGTATCCCGGTGAACAAAAAAGGTTTGGGCAAAAATTAGGGATAAAACGAAAAAAATCTGTACACCCGGCAAGCTGAAAACCCGAAAGGGCGGCTTGGGCAAAAAAGGGTTTCCCGGTGGACTGAAAACCCGAAAGGGTGGTCCAGGCAAAAGTTAGGGATTTAAAGCATATGACTATGTCTTGTTGGATCACCTTAAGGACAACCTAACAAACTCAGAGATTCTGATCAATCCAATCAGCTTCGGACAAGGCAACAAACATACAAGATGCTCAAAGACACGAAGGCTATAGAAGAATGGGAACCCCATGGGATTATTGCACATAGCCATCTTTTCTTTGTATCAAAATCTTCATTTTTACGACATCATTCTCTTACTAGAATGTTTGTCTCATTGTACAAAAATACTTACTCAAAGTCAATACAAAGATATTCCTTTGGAAGTGCAAAACTATCTGTTTTTTCTTTACTCCTGTTGTTTTGTTTACAAAAACGTCCAATGATTTATTTTTGAACATATGCATTGGAACATAATTACTGTTTACAAATAAAAGAAATAGAAAGACAATCACTGATGGCTTTAAGAGATAAGGAAATTTCTATAAGCTACTTCCATAAAATCCCCAGCAGTGTGCAGTTTAATCCCTAGCAGAACAAAGCTTCCAGTTATCAATCCCCAGTAGAAGTCGTTCAATTTCTCAGGATTCCCCAACAGGATTTTACAGGCAGTACACGACATTTACCTTATAACAAAGTTTATTTCTCTAAGTAGAAATTCACGAACTTTACAACATGAAGGCTTACACTCCATATCCTCAGCAAAAATAAGGGATTTATTTTCCCCAATCCAACAACAGTGCAGCAGATTAACTCACATACGCATACATCGCATCCATATATCATAAACATTGATAACACAAATACATTTATACCATGCATTTCATACTACATGACATTGCATATTAGCTAAAAATTTTCCCTTTTCAGGATAAGATTAATCAACAGCTACCATTAACAATGTTAAAAATTTTCAGATACAGTTCAGATACGCTCTAGACACGGATGCCATCCTGAAACTCATTCAGTTCATAAATATAGTTCAGATACGCTCCATACACGGACACCATTATGATACTCATTCATATTCAACTCTCAGATACAGTTCAGATACACTCCAGACACGGATTCCATTATGATACTTATTCAGATACACTCCAGACACGGATGCCATTCTTATACTCATTCAGATTTAACTCTCAGATACAGTTTAGATACGCTCCAGACACGGATGTCATTCTGATACTCATTCAGATTCAAGCTTTCAGATACAGTTCAGATACGCTCCAGACATGGATGCCATTCTGATACTCACTCAGATTCAACTTTTATATACAGTTCAGATACACTCCAGACACGGATGCCACTCTGATACTCATTCAAATTCCTTCTCAGATACAGCTAAGATATGCTCCAGGCAAGGACGCCATTCTGATACTCATTCTAATTCAACTTTCAAATACAGTTCAACAATCACTTTCGATGGCATCTACAAGTCTATCTCCAACAACTTTCCATCATCTCTCCTAATGGCATCTTTAAGCCCATTCCTCATACCGTAAACTATCACCTCACCGAGTGAAAATTTCTGGACACTTTAGTGTCTAATCATCTTTCACCTTTGAGTCACGAATGGAAAAACTCGCCAATCTAACTCTTCAGGCTTAAGAAGATTGAACAGGGGCAACTATTGTACCCCAAAATTTTCCCTCTCACTTATCAAGAATTTGCTCACAAGATCTCCTTAGCTCAAGATTGCCTTAGGGTTTGATCAGCTCAAGACACCTCCTTAAGCACTGATGACCAAAATTAGGGTTTGAGTTTGCACAAGGATTTTTAAATTTACAATACCCCATATGAATTTCATGGGTCATTATGGACCTTCAAGATCACTCATGTTAAATTTCAAGCATTGGATCACATTTTTACTCAGTCAATTGAGTAGTTGACCTAAAAATCAGTTGTATTGGGGAAAAAGTCAACTATGGCCAATTTACAGTCAAACTTCATAATTTTTGATCCACATCAACACTTTAAACTCATATGTATCATTTGATCAAGTTTGGACCACAATTCCTCAAGAAATTTGATCAAATCTCCAAAAGGGCAAAATGGTTAAAATTAGGGTTTTGACTGGGAAAGGGCAATTTCTGATTTTTGACCTAGCAAATGATCAATTCGTTTAAGGCATAATCTCAAGATTCCAGTTGCATCATTTTTTACCTAATTCTATGGCTCCAAACATTGCAAATCCATTGGATTGACAGATGAATTTTTCAGTCAACTAATCAAAAGTCAACTGTATACTGAAAAATCAAACTTTGACTTTTTGGTCAAATTCAAATGCCAAAGATCACAATTCATCCAAACATGTCAAAATATGAAACTTATTCATCAAGAAATCAAAAAGTCAAGATTTCATTTTGAAAATTCAAAATTTCTAAACTTAGAAATTTTTCTAAGTGTTGGAAATTTCATGTTTTTTCACAACTTTGAACAAGTTTTTCACCATGATGGAAGATGATTTAAGAGAAACTTACAACATGAAAGTTGTAGTTCTCCATTAAATCTACAAATTTTCTTTACATAACTTCTTCCAAAATTTCTTGGATCTCAAGTTATAATTTTAAGAACATGTGGCCATGAAACAAAACACTTAGTGAAATTTTGCCCTAATTTGGTCAGGATTTTGACCCAACTTCATGGCACTTTTTCATATAGTTCCAAGAGGAATATTCAAAATCGATTCAAATATGGGTTGTATAGCACATTGCAAGCTTTCCAAAATGTCAAGAACTCCTTGAGATCATTCTTGAGTAGGGAGAATCGAAGAGATGAAGTTAGGGTTTTATCACTCTAATTACAAGTCATTTTAGGGATGAACAAAATTCAAATTCAAAGTTGTGCTGCATAAACTCTACTTTGCAGGCCTCAAACTTGTTAGGCACTCCATAATTAATGGTTTACACAGCTGTTAGAGGTCGCACTTCAAGCATTCAATGCATGGACATTCTTTATATCCATTTTTGGAAGAAATGATACATTGCCATTTTGATAAAGTGACTTTTTGTACAAAACTTGTTCTTGAGCCTTACACTTGTTCTCTTCTGATCAAACAATTCCTATAACTCATGAGAAATGGTTTAGACACTTACAATCACCCAGCCCATGCTTGTACCTCCTCTTGAAACTTGTTTCCCTCTTTTCTTCAAAATCAAGTAACCTAGCCAAAAGCTTGTAACTTGTACTTATGATTGTCCAAAGCTCTCAAACACTTTTGCATATACATACACAAACTATTTGCATCAAACACACAAATGCTTGATAACTGAAAAGAGCTAGAATTCAGAAACACATCTCATACTTCCATTTTCACACAAACTGTCCAAAAATTTGAAACTCATAATTTACTTGTGCGTTTCATGGCCTTTTGGTTTATAAAGCTTCTAAACATCATATAGAATTGATCCCACACCCTGTTACAGAACTGTAACACCATTAACACCATCCTCCATTTTCAAAAATAGAGCTCTGTACATTGACTTCTCCAAACCATTTCAGCCATCCATTGCTCGAGCTAATCATTGCATTAGCTTCCTGGGACCTCAAGGAAGCTAACCCGATCATCACCATCACTTGAAACAAGCTCAAACTCAAAACACGATTTCCAATTTTGAGGTAAGTTTTCTTAACTTTGAACTCTTCATACAAGCATCATTAATGATTTTTTTTGTGAACAAAACATGTAGATATCATTGTCCTAAAGCTAACCATGTTCATAGTTTCCATTAATTTTGCTTGAGCTTAGAGAATTTTAGGATTGAAGTTTCTGAGATTTTTAGGGTTCAGATTAGGGCCTTTAAAATTCATGCTTATCTTTGACCTATAGTTTTAATGCTTTACATTTCTGAAACTGTGAGGAAATTTACTACAAGTTTCATGTTTACAGTTTTCATTTTTGATGAGAAATGAGCAAGTTACAGTTGGTCTGGATTGAGGTTGAAGATGAAGTCATCAGGGCGTGTTTTGCATCATATATTTATTGTTTTGCTTATGTTAACGGATGTATAGTCACCCCAGTGGTAGAAGCGCGCGCCTGTAACCTTTAGGACCTGGGTTCGATGCCCAGTGGTACCCTTTTAATTTTTTTCTTCATATTTTTGCTTTCTGATTTTGTTTTTTTGGCAGGCGCTGGGCCTTGTTAGCCTCTTGGTGTTTTTGTTTTTTCTTACTAACCCCCTTGCAGGCTGTTTGCACCCCTGGCCCCGTTTATTTTATTTTCTTATTTTTATTTTATTTATTTTCATAATATATTTTCTAAATACTAAAAAAATCATAAAAACACAAAAATGATAGATTTTTATTTTGGTTTAGTTTATTTTCTTTTTTTCTCACAAAAAATATTTTATTTAACTATAATTTATTATATTTTACAAACTATCTTGTAAATTTAATTAAAACTAGGTTATTAATTATTTTCTTTTACACCAATTAAAATATATCATTTTAATATTAAAAAAGGAACAAAAATATTTTCTAGACAAAAATACAAAAAATGCTTTTCTTAAACTTATTTTCTTTTAATCAATTAATGAATTAGGGTTTTTATTAAAATCTTTTCTTAATAAATTTAAGTTTAATTAATTATTTTCTTTAATTAATTAGGTTAAAACAAATTCCTTTTTTCTCATGAAAACCAAACAAAGATCCATTTTCTTTACATTTTGCATTTTTGTACATTTATTCATTTTGTACATTATATTCATTTAATTTCTTGTACATTTGTACCAATTCAATATGGTTGTAATAGATTAACTAGGTTTACATTCTTGCAATCCCCATTCAATTTGTATGCCCCCTCCCCACAAATGTTGTAATAGCGTAGTAACTTTAAATTCCGCAATTTATCTCTTTATATATAGCATGTTAGTAATTAGGGTTTGTATGGAAAGACTAAAACCAATACTTAGAAAACCCTAATTCAAGACAAAAACAAGCATGAAAACAATACACTTGCACACAAGCACCCCTAGGGTTATCCCACTTGTTTGCCTTATAAAAAATGGTCATATTACGCATGTAAGGTATCTTAGCAAAACCAAGCAAATACAAGATCATAGTCCCTCAATGGCGCTATCTAAGTTGCCTTTCAAATGATCTTAGTCCCTAAAAAGAATGCTAAGATACCTTGCAAAATTGCTAATCATGGTTATACGATGACCCACACCCGTCCTGTTTATATCCAAAGATAGGGTTACTTACCAAATCAATGGTAAGATAACAATGTCAAAGGAAAAGAAAATGAACAAGAAAGATTTTTGAGTAGGTAGAATGCTCCTAATTACTTGCTCAATTTCAAACAAAACATCCTTGCTATTTTCAAAACAAACACCTACACTTTTAAAACATCTTACAAAACTTGAAATTTTTTCCAAAAGATCAACATCTTTGTATACATTCTTACGAACGAGAATCATTACAAAGATTGCCTAAACAATTACCTCTTTACAAAATATTTTCAAAAAATAACACAAAGCACAATTTCAAATAAAAGCAAGTGATCTAACAAGTAACTAAGAGCCCATGGAAGAAAAGGGTTCTAATACCTTCCCATTTTATAACCTACCCCCCGAACTCAAGAAATAATCTCAAAGGTCTTTCCTGTGCTTTTTCACCTTTCCTTTTGGATAAAATAAAAGTCGGTGGCGACTCTTGCTAACCGCAACATTTGTGATCAAATGCAAAACCTTCAAGTCAGTTCTCCCACCGTATCACAGAACTGGCGACTCTGCTGAGGAAAATTTAAAAAGTGGGGTTACCTTAGGGTTAGATCATATTTACTTGCTTTCATTGTTTGACTTGTATGCTTTAGATTATGGTTCTTTGTTTGGGTTTGAATCCTCTACCCGGATTTGGGATACCTTACAGGTAAGTAGTAATACATTGTGGAAACTGTGCAGGGTATACTAACATGGTCTAAGCAATAACTATGTTAGTACGACATATTTGTGGGTACCGGTAGCCCTTGAGTTAATCAAGGAGAATACGGGGCCACTGAGTGATGTCATGAAGCACTAATTAACTTTTAGAACCTTTAGTTGGCCAACTTGGCAATTTAGGATGTAGTGAGATGACCGGCTTTGGTGCAGTCTGAAGTTGGTAGATACTCGATACTACATTCATTGGGGTTTGGTTTCTTGGGATATTTTGGTCGCCATTAAAGAGGCTTGTGCTGAAACAATGACCAAGGAAACAAACTAGTGATATTGAGCTCCTTAGAACCCGATTACTATTACTAGGACAGGTTTGAGCCAACTAAAATTCAAGAGGGTACTTACCTATAAGACCCCATGGAAGCCTAAACCTAAGGACTTGTTTGCTTTGTTTGTGTGTATATATTTGTACATAACATCATGAACATCATAACATCATACTCATTCACTAACCATTTCAAGGATTTTTGGATTTATCTTTGTTTCTATTTTGTAGGATATGGATTCTCTTCGCAGGAAAGCTATTCAGGTCAATCTTGTAAGGATCCCTCCATAACTTAAGAAGCTAGCTTCAAGGATTCCAGAAAATTCTCTGTTCACCGAGAGACATGGTTGCCTACTCAACTTGTTCACCTCCAATACAAATGAGGACATGATGAAAGTTCTCTTTCAGTTCTTTGACCCCTTACACCATTGCGTCACATTTCCGAATTATCAACTTGTGCCTACTTTGGAAGAATTCACCCGACTCTTAAGGATTCCCATTCTCAATCAACTACCTTTCAACGGTACAGAAAGAGACCCAAAGCCAGAAGAGATTGCTCAAGCTCTACACTTGCACTCATCTGATGTCATAACTCATTGGGAAACAAGGTGTGGTGTCAAGGGTTTCCTAGTAAAGTTCTTGTTTGAGAAAGCCCAAAATTGTTGGAATACTTTGGACCTGCAAGCTTTTGAGGAAATTGTGGATCTCTTCATCTATGGGATGGTTTTGTTTCCAAATCCTGACCAACTCATAGACGTGAACGCCGTCAAAATCTTCATATCCCGCAACTCGGTGCCTACTTTGCTAGGGAACATCCTACACTATTTTCACACTCGCACAATGAGGAAATGAGGTGTCCTTATGTGTTGCACTCCTCTCTTGGCAAGATGGTTTATTTCGCATCTTCCCCAAACTGTATTGAAGAACAAGCAAGGTTCAAGGGGGTCACAAAGGTTGATGACACTCAAACATTCAGACATTCATTAGTGTTCTCGATCCATAGAGAATGTTACTATTGTCGACCGTTGTGGAGAATTCCCTAATGTACCTTTACTTGGCATTAGGGGAGGTATCACCTACAACCCCTGCATAGCATTAAGACAGTTTGGTAACGCTCGAAGGGATGGCCTGCATGAAATGTTGATTCAAGGTTTTGTATTTGACTACGAGAACAACGATTAAGGTCTTTGCCAGATGTTTATATGAGCTTGGAGGATGTTGAACAAGGTAGGTAGCAAGACATTGGAGCATAAGAATTCCATCCCTCTTGAGCCTTACCTCAAATGGGTATGAACTCGTGCTCAAAGTCTTATGATTCCTTACCCCTCCATTCTCCCGGTAATCATTGAGCCTGTCATGGAGGGAGATGTTCCATAAACTATCCTACATCCTGAAATGCCCACCTCTCCTAAAGGGTTCTACTACCTTCCATTTTCATAACCATGGATGAAAAGGGTGCTAATACCTTCCCTTTTCATAACCTACCCCCCGAACTCAAGAAATAATCTCAAAGGTCTTTCCTGTGCTTTTTCACCTTTCCTTTTGGATAAAAGAAAAGTCGGTGGCGACTCTTGCTAACCGCAACATTTGAGATCAAACACAAAACCTTCAAGTCAGCTCTCCCACTGTATCACACATGGCAAGGGTGTCAATGTTGTTGAAGATACAATCTTTGTTTCCTCTGTCAAAGACTTGACTACTCCACTGAACATCATGAAAAAGAATCTGTTGAAAGCCGAGATTTTCCCTGGCTGTGTGAAGGACTGTGTTTGCTGTGCGAAACAACTCAATGGATGTGAAAGGCTGAAGGAAATCATTCAACGCCTGATGGATAGCCACGAGATCCTATTTGAGAAGACTCCGCTTGCCAAAATTTTGATTAATAAATGTGAAGATCTCTCCATTATAACCATCTCAAACAAACCTCTTAGGATCTTCTCCAAAGGTCCTATCAGGATTTCAAATGAACCAACTGTTGCTCCCCTAATAATTACCAATCCCGAACCAATTCCCTACTCTTCTAACAAAGAAGTACCATGGAACTATGGTGCTGAGGTGTTTTACCATGGGATAAAACAAGACTTGGATTAAAGAAGACAAAGCTGATGACGTTGGTAACATAACTGGCTCAAGCAAAGTGACCAGAACTGAGATAATCTTTTCACCCAACATCTCACCACCAATTGTTACAAAGGCTCCCATCCGCATCACTACTGCTAAGCCAAGTACTGATACAAGGGGAAAAGAGAAGGTAGTTAAGCCTGTTAAGATGGAAGTACCCGCAAAGGACGTTGCTGATGGAGAACCTTCCGCTCGTGAAATGGACGAGATCTTAAAAATTATAAAAAGGAGAGACTTCAAGATCGTGGAGCAGTTGGGGCAAACCCCTTCCAAGATTTCTATGTTGTCTTTGCTACTCTGTTCCGATGCTCATGCTCGGGCGTTAATCAAATTTTTGAAGAAGGCTCATGTCCCTCATGAGACCACAACTGACTAGTTTGAGAATTGTGTGGCAAGCTTGACGACTGATAACGGTTTGGGGTTCTCAGATGCGGATCTTACACCACTTGGTAAGAACCACAATAAATCTCTACATGTTTTTGTCGAATGCAAAGGGACTACCCTAGCGCATGTTCTGGTCGACACTGGATCCTCTTTAAATGTTCTACCCAAGGGGGAATTTGACTGCTTAGACTGTGACAGTTTAGTTTTGAAACCAAGTGATATCATTGTGAGGGATTTCGACGGGTCAAAAAGGACAGTCCATGGAGAGGTGGATCTCCCAATCAAGGTGGTCTCACAAATTTTCAACTCTACATTTTACATTATGGATATCCGTCCTGTCTACTCTTGTTTGTTGGGTCGCCTTTGGATCCATTGAGCTAGGGAAGTAACCTCAACTCTTCATCAAAAGCTCAAGTATCCGGTCAAAGGAGGAATTGTCACTGTGTGTGGTGAGGAAGAGTTCATGGTAAGCCACCTCAACTCTTTCAAATACGTGGAGATGGATGAAGAATTTATAGAGATCGCGTGTCAAGCCTTTGAAGTTGTGTCACCAATGGTTGCTGCTACCAAATGTTCCTCTGATGTGTCCAAAGCTATTAAAGTCGTGCCGAAGATGGTTTCATTCAAAGATGCTCGTGCTGCAGTTGAAGAAGGAAGCTGTGATACTTGGGGGAAACTCCTCGAGATCCCATTCAAAGCAGACAAATTTGGTTTGGGTTTCACCATCAAGGCTCCGAAGGAAGTGAGGCGCACTCGTGCAGGGAAACACCCCTCCGTATTAGAAGCCACGAAGTCAACGCTGTAGGTGATTCTGATGATGATTGTGCATTTGAAGGTTGGGTGTATCCTACTACAACAAAACTCAACAATTGGCAAGCGAAGGAATTCGTTCCCATCTCCTTCATTGAGGAGTAATCACTTGTTTATTGCTTTTTATTAATTCAAGAAAATTTTGTCTGTAATATTTAACAATGACTTTTAAGCCATGTGCCTGGCCCGGGGCACTTCAGTCCATTTGTCAAGGGTTTTATTTATGTTCATCTTATCATATTATCATTCAATACAAACCATTGGACTCTTTTGCATTCAAATCTTTGTGCTCATTGTCTTTCTTTTTCTTCAAATACTTTTTTTCAAAATAGCCATGTGTCTTACATGCGCGCACACACACACACACACACACACACACACACACACACACACATACACTCTTGCAGGTCCTCATCCACTCTGGATCTTATTGCCAATGACTCTACTATTTCCGACTATGACTTCAAATGTCCAATTAACCAAGCCGAAGACGAAGGCGAGGAAGATTGTGAAATACTGGGAGAATTATCTAGAATTCTATTACAAGAGGAAAAAGCTATTCAGCCGCACGAGATTCAGTTGAAGTCATCAATCTGGGTGCCGAGATAGACAAGAAAGAAGTCAAGATTGGTGCTAAGCTGGAAAGCAGTGTCAAAAGAATATTGGTTCACATGTTGCATGATTATGTGGAAGTGTTTTCTTGGTCGTATGAAGATATTCCAAGGTTGGATACCGACATTGTAGTTCATCGTCTGTCAACAAAGGAAGACTGTCCTCCTGTTAAACAAAAGGTTCGTCGCATGAGGCCTAACATGTCTGAAAAGATAAAAGCTGAAGAGATGAAACAATTTGATGCATGATTCCTAGCTGTGACATCTTATCCCCAATGGGTTGCAAACGTGGTGCCAGTGCAAAGAAAGACAGAAAAGTTCGCAAGTGCGTAGACTATAAGGATCTGAACAGGGCAAGCCCCAAGGATGACTTCCCTCTACCTCATATTGACGTCTTAGTCGATAACACTGCTCAGCATAAAGTCTTATCTTTCATGGATGGCTTCTCCGGCTATAATCAGACAGGGATGACTCCCAAAGACATGGAGAAGACCACTTTCGTTATGCAATGGGGCATCTTTTTCTACAAGGTCATGTCGTTCAGATTAAAGAATGCAGGGGCAACATATCAGAGAGCTATGGTGGCTTTGTTTCATGACATGATCCACCATGAAATAGACGTATATGTGGATCATACGATTGCAACATCACAAACTGAAAAGGAACATCTCAATCACCTGTACAATCTATTTGAGAGATTGAAAAAGTACAAGTTGAGGTTAAATCCTAACAAGTGCACATTTGGAGCACGATCTAGAAAGCTTCTAGGTTTTGTTGTCAGTAGTAAAGGCATTAAAGTTGATCCTGCCAAGGTAAAGGCCATCCAAGAAATTCCAGTCCCCCACTCTGAAAAGGAAGTTAGAGGATTCTTGGGTCGTCTCAATTACATCGCCCGCTTCATATCTCACTTGAATGCTACTTGTGATCCAATCTTAAAACTCTTGAAGAAGGATCAAGTATTCAGATGGAATGATGAATGCCAAGATGCCTTCAACAAAATCAAAGAATATCTACAAGAACCTCCTATTCTCATGCCTCCAGTTGAAAGAAGACCCTTGATCATGTACTTGATAGTACTAGAGAACTCTATGGGGGGTGTTTTGGGCCAACATGACGAGTCTGGCCGAAAAGAGCATGCTATTTATTACCTGAGCAAAAAGTTTACCGACTGTGAAACTAGATATTCACTGCTTGAGAAAACTTGCTACGCTCTTGCATGGGCTGCTCTCCGGCTAAGACAATATATGTTGACTCATACCACTCCATTGATTTCTAAGATGGGCCCAATCAAGTACATCTTCGAGAAACCCAGTCTTTCTGGACGAATAGCAAGATGGAAAATGATCTTGAATGAGTACGACATTCAATATATAATGTAAAAGGCCATCAAAGGAAGCGTACTAGCAGATCATTTGGCCCATCAAGCTATTGATGATTATCAATCTATGAACTTCGACTTCCCAGATGAGAACATCATGCTAATAACTGATTGTGCAAAACCTGGACCATATGATAGACCTGAACAAGGATCCCAATGGACTATGGTCTTCGACGGGGATTCCAACACCTTGGGTAATGAAATTGGTGTTGTGATCATATCTCCTGAAGGTTGCCACACTCCTTTCACTGCCAGATTATGCTTCGATTGCACGAACAATATGGCTGAGTACGAAGCATGCATCTTGGGTCTGAAGGCTGCCATTGATTTAAGGATCAAACATTTGGATGTGTTTGAGGATTCTGCTCTAGTGATTATCCAAGTAAAAGGAGATTGGGACACTAAACACCCTAATCTCATCCCATACACGGAGCTTGTGCTATCTATGATTTCTTACTTCAAAGAGATCACCTTTGAACACTTCCCTAGGGAAGAAAATCAGTTAGCCGATGCTTTGGCCACCGTGTCTTCTATGTTCAAAGTCAGATGGGACAACGAAGCTCCTATGATTACAATTGAAAGATTCGACGAACCTGCACACTGCTGTGAGATCGACACTGACACAGAAAAGCCATGGTACCATGAGGTGAAGAGATACCTTGAAGCACAAGAGTATCTCGAAGGAGCATCCGTCAATGACATAAAGTTCTTACGAAGATTTTCAGCCAAATTCTTCATAAGTAACAGAATATTGTACAAGCGCAACCATGACTCTACTCTACTCCGATGTGTGGACAAGAAGGAGGCATAGGAAATTATGGAATACATGCACGATGGTCTATTTGGGACTCACTCAAGCGGACATGCGATGGCCAAAAATATCCTGAGAGCTGGCAACTATTAGTTAATAATGGAGACTGATTGCCATCAACATTCAAGAACTTGCCACAAATGCCAAATCTATGCTGACAAGGTCCATGTGCCTCCGGTCCCTCTGAACGTCATGACCGCTCCATGGCCATTTGCAATGTCGGGCATTAACATGATTGGAGAAATCAAACCCACTGCTTCCAACAGATATCGCTTCATTCTGGTTGCTATTGATTATTTCACCAAATGTGTCGAAGCCACCTCATTTGCCTCAGTCACCAAGAAAGTGATATCCAGATTCATCAAACATAACCTCATCTGCTGCTATGGTATACCTTAAAGGATCATCACCGACAATGGGACTAACCTCAACAATTCTATGATTACCAAACTTTACACTCAGTTCAAGATCAAGCATCACAATTCTTCTCCTTATAGACCTAAAATGAATGGCGCAGTTGAAGCGGCCAACAAAAATATTAAGAAGATTGTGTAGAAGATGGTAGTAACATACAGGGATTGGCATGAGATGTTACCATTTGCTCTTCATGGCTACCACACTTCAGCTAGAACATCAACTAGGGAAACTCCCTTTTCTTTAGTCTATGGCATGGAAGCTTTTTTTCCAGTGGAAGTTCAAATTCCCTCACCAAGGATTACGATTGAGGCAGGCCTAGGCGAAGACGAGTGGATTCAGACAAGATTGGATCAGTTGAACTTGATTGATGAGAAGCGACTGGATGCTGTTTGTCACGGCCAGATGTACCAAAAGTGCATGATTAAGGCTTTCAATAAAAAGATCAAGCCTCGAGTATATCAAGTTGGTGACTTGGTGATAAAGCGCATCATTCTACCACAAGGCGAACCCAGGGGAAAATGGACTCCCACCTACGAAGGGTCATTCGTTATCAAGAGAGTGTTCTATGGCGGTGCCATGATGCTGACTAACATGGATGGTGAAGAGTTCCTACATCCTGTGTGTAATACGGTGGGAGAACTGACTTGAGGGTTTTACGTTTTATCGCAAATGTTGCGGTTAGCAAGAGTCGCCACCGAATTTTCTTTTATCCAAGAGGAAAGGTGAAAAAGCACAGGAAAGACCTTTGGGATGTTTTCTTGAGTTCGGGGGTTGGGTTATGAAAAGGGGAGGTATTAGCACCATTCTCATCCATGGTTTTCTATGGGATATTAGTTACTTGCTTAGATCACTTGCTTTTGTTGTTTGAAAATGTGTTTGGTGTGGTTTTGAAAGTATTTTGTA
This sequence comes from Vicia faba, assembly GCA_948472305.1. Taxonomy (NCBI): domain Eukaryota; kingdom Viridiplantae; phylum Streptophyta; class Magnoliopsida; order Fabales; family Fabaceae; genus Vicia; species Vicia faba. The sequence continues at coordinate 136,539 of CATIWC010001423.1, forward strand.
AAAGAGTCCATTCGTTTAGGCAATCTTTGTAATGATTCTCGTTCGTAAGAATGTAGACAAAGATGTTTGTCTTTTTGAAAATGTTTTCAATATTTGTAAGATGTTTTTGAAATGTGTGTGTTTTTTTTTTGAAAATAGCAAGGATGGTTGTTTTAAATTAGAGCAAGTAACTAGAAGTAATCTACCTACTCAAATGTCTTTGTTGTACATTTTCTATTCCTTTAACATTGTTGTCTTACCATTGATTTGGTAAGCAACCCTATATTTGGATGTAAACGGGACAGGCGTGGGTCATCGTATAACCATGATTAGCAATGTTTACAAAGTATCTTAGCATTTTGAGAGACCAAGATCATTTTGTAAGGCAACTTTTTCAATAGCTTCATCGAGGGACTATGATCTTTATATTTGTTTGTTTTGCCAAGATACTTCGCATACGTAACATGGCTATTTTTGTTTTAGGCAACCAAGTGGAGAAACCCTAAGAATGCTTGTGTGTAAGTGTATCATTTTCATGCTTTGGTTTTATCTTGTCTTTAGGGTTTTCTATTTTGCTTTGTTTCGATCTTATTATACAAACCCTAATTACTAATCATGGCATGTAAAGCGGTAAATTGCGTAATGTAAATATTACTAAGCTATTACAACAATTTTATGGGAGGGGGGAATACAAATTTAAATGGGGAATTTGCAAGAATGTAAACCTAAATAAATTATTACAACCAAATCGAATTTGTACGAATTAGAATAAATAAAATACAATATTTAAGGATGCAATATAATATACATGTAAGGAAATGATTTTTTTTGTTTTGTTTTTATGTAAAAGAAATTTTAATCTAAACCTAAAATTATGAGGAAAAGAAATTAATTTTTTAGAAGGGAGGTTTTAACCCTAACTTCTATTTTTTAAAAGAAAATGAAGCTCATATGTATTATTTTTTTTGTATTTTTTATATCAAAATAATAAATAATATTGTATATAAAAATAGAAAGTTTTTGTATATGTAAAAATGAATATTTTATAAGTATGGGATAAATAAAATAAACTAAATATATTTTAATTATATCTTACAAGTTTATTAAGAAAATATATGACAAATATTAGAAATAAAATATATTTTTATGTGCAAAATAAACTAAAACAAAATAAAAATGCAATAATATTAAATTCATATTTTTTAGGATTTTTTATGCCTAAAATAAAATATTAATGAAAACAAAAATAAATTAAATAAAAATATAAAAAGAGTTGGCAAATGGGGGTGCTGTAGAAAACTGGCAGCAATGTTAGCAAAAAAAATCATGGCCCATATGGAGGCCCAACCTGTAAAAGAGCAAAAACTGGAAAAATGGGAAAAGTGTGAAAAACAAAAGTAGCGCCCAGGTTCGAACCCAGGACATGGGTCTTACCAGCGCGCTACTTTGCCACTGGGGTGGCTATACATCCATTGTCTTATGTGAAGCAAAAATAATATAACATGAAACAAGTTCTTGCCCTGTACTCCATCTTCTTCCCTAAGCTTGGCCAAACATCATGTAACTCTCTCATTCTTCCATGAAAATGAAAACTCATAACATGAAAGTTGTAGTGCTTGATCTCACGATTCTAACCATATAAGTTATGTGAACTAACAATCAAAGGTCAGAAAGAATTTTAACAGCCCTAAATTTAAACCTAATATTTTTAGAAACTTCAAGTTCTAAATTCTCTCAACTCAAGTAAAATAAATGCAAGATAAAGATATGTACAACTTCGTTGAAATGAGTGCTACATTATTTATTCACAAATCATGGCCAATGGTTGCCTGTACAAGGAGATAGAAGTTGAGATTTTACCTCCTTCAGTTGGAATCGTGGATGGAACTGGAGTGAGTTTGATGGAGGCCTGATGCTTGCTTGAGCTTCCTTGAACTTCCCTGAATGTATTCCCACCTTTGCCTTGCTCTGAAAGTGCCTGAAACTCCTTGGCCAAGTCAACCTGCAAGCTTTGAAAACAAAAATGGCAGATGATGGAGAAGTGGTTACAGAACAAGGATGAAGGTCTGGATTGGTTTGATGTCAAGTAGGTAAGATGTTTTGATGATCAAGAATGGAAACACACGAGCCAAATGAGAGATTGGTATGCTTATGCCAAAACTACAAGTTTTGACAGTTTTCTAGTGTTTTTGAGCTTGAGAGTGTTTCAGGCCTTAACTAATTGTGTGTTGTGTTGTATTATATTTGTATATTTGTATATTAGTATGGAATCAGTTTCATGTCAACCCTCCAACAGATGTGCTAGCTCTAGCCTTTTTGCAACATTTCTTGTTTTTGAAGTAAAGTGAATGGACAAGGCTTATCATGCTTGTACTTGCTTTCTTAAGGTTGGTATAAACTTGTACAAATTTCTTTAGGCCTATAAGATTTGTATGTGCAATGGAGACAGGTTCAATGCTAAAGAATTGGAAAGTGGCAAAAGTTGAGCTTTTTCAAAATGGCAATGGTTACTTTATGCCATTTATGGAATTACAACTTGGATAATGGCTCTAGGGCATGGATCAAAGCTTTGTCAACTGATTAAGCATTAAATTAAAGAGTGAGGAACAAGTTTGGGACCTGTAAGGCATGGATTAGGCAACATAGGTACTGATTGGAACTTTGTTCTTCATGAAATGACTTGGACAAAAAGTGAGAAATTGCCAACTTCATCTCTTCGATTCTCTCTACTAAAAAATGATCTTGAGGAGTTCTTGGACATTTTGGAAAGCATGCAATGTGATCTATAACTAATATTTTAAATTCATTTTGAGATACCTCTTGGAACTAGGTGAAAATTTGCCATGAAGTTGGGTCCAAAACCTGCCTAAATTAGGGCAAAATTTCACTAAGTCATTTAGTTCATGACCATGTATTCATAAATTTATATCTTGAGATCCAAGAATATTTAGGGAAAGGTGTGTGAAGAAAATTTATAGATTTCATGGAGGTCTACAACTTTCATGTTGGGAACTTTCTTTGAATCATTATGTATCATGGTGAAAAAATGGCCTAAAGTTGAGAAAAAATAAGAAAATTTGTACTTAGAAAATTTTCTAAGTTAAGAAAATTTTCAAATTTAAACCCTAATCTTCAAACTTGGATTTCTTGATGAACAAGTTTCACACTTTGACATGTTTTGATGAATTGTGATCCTTGGCACTTGATTTTGACCAAAAAGTCAAAGTTTGACTTTTTAGTGTACAATTGACTTTTGATCAGTTGACTGCAAATTTCATATGTCAATCCAATGAAATTGAAATGTTTTGAGCCATGTAATTAGGTCAAGATGATGACATTGAATCCTTGAAATCATGCTTTAACTCAATTGGTCATTTTCTAGGTTAAAAATCAGAAATTGCCCTTCCTTAGTCAAAACCCTAATTTTGACCATTTTGCCCTTTTGGTGATTTGATCAAATTTCTTGAAGAATTGTGATCCAAACTTGACCAAATGATACATATAAGTTTAAATTGTTTACGTGGATAAAAAATTATGAAGTTTGACTGTAAATTGGCCATGGTTGACTTTTCCCCCAATACAGTTGATTTTTAGGTCAACTGTCCAATTGACTGACCAAAAAAAGTGGTTCAAAGCTTGAAACTTGTCATGAGTGATCTTAGGGGTCCATAATGATGTTTGAAAGTCACGTGAAGCCTTGATAGCCCAAAAATCCTTGTGCAATCTAAAACCCTAATTTTGGGTCATCAGTGCATGATGAGATGCCTTGAGCTGACCAAACCCTAATCCAGTCTTGAGTCAAAGGAAACATGTGAGAAAAATCTTGATAAATGAGAGGGCAAATTTTGGGGTACAACAGCTGCCCCTGTTCAATCTTCTTAAACCTGAAGAGTTAGATTGGTGAATCTTGTCATTCATGACTCGAAGGTGAAAGATGATTGGACACTAGAGTGCCCATAAATTTGCACTCAACGATGTGTAGTTGAGGGAATGGGATTAAAGATACCATTTGGAGAAATGATAGAACCTTGTTAAAGATGGGATTGTTAGATGCCATCCAAGAATGTTTGTTGAATTGTAAATTGTAAGCTGAAAGAACGAGTATCAGAGTGGCATCCGTGTCTAAAGCGTATCCATACTGTATCTGAATGGGTATCAGAATGGCTTCCATGTTTGAGCCGTATCTGTACCGTATCTGAACTTGAAATCTGAATGAGTAACAAAATGGCATCCATGTCTGGAGCGTATCTGAACTGTATCTGAAAGCTGAATCTGAATGAGTAACAGAATGGCATCCGTGTCTGGAGCGTATCCGTACCGTATCATGATTGCAAATTGTTAATGGTAGCTGTTAATCTTATCCTGAAAAGGGTAAAATGTTTGCTGAAACACAAAGTTATGTTGCATGAAATGTATGATGCAATATATGCATTTTTATCAATGTTTATGATATATTGATGTAATGTATGCGTATGTAAGCTGATTTGCCGTATTGCTGTCAGATTGGGGAAAATAAATTCCTGACTGCTGCTGAGGATATGTTGAATTTCCAACATCTCGAGACTGAAGTACTGATGAACTCTTTGCTGAGAGAAGTAAATTCTGTTGTGAGGGCAACGTCAGGTACATCTTGCAAGATCTGCTTGGGGAATCCAGAGAATTTTGGTGATTTCTACTGGGGATTAATAATTTTGAAGTTTTAGTTCCACTGGGGATCTAAATGACGTACTATGGGGATTGCTTATGGAATAGCCTAGAGACGTTTTCCTATCCTTCCAAACTATCAGTAATTGTATTTCTCATTTTGTTTATTTGTAAACAGTAATTATGTTCAAATGCATATGTTCATTAATGAATCATTGGACGTTTTTGCAAATAAAACACAAGTGTAAAGAAAAAGACAAATAATTTTTTGTACTTTCAAAGATATATCTTTGTATTGACTTTGAATAAGTATTTTGTACAAAGGAGACAATCATTCTAGTAAGAGAATGATGCCATAAAAAAAAAAGAAAAACTTTACACAAAAAAGATAGCTATGTGTAATAATCCCATCGGGTTTCCATTCTACTATAGCCTTCGTATCTCTGAATATCTTGTCTATTTGTTGCTTCGTCCGAAGATGATTGAATTGATTAGAAACTCCGAGTTTGTCAGTGGAAGTCAAGAGGTTGTCCACAAAGTGATCCGACGGGACATAGTCATAAACTTTAATTCCCTAACTTTTGCCTGGACCGCCTTTTCGGGTTTTCAGTCCATCGGGAAACCCTTTTTTTCCCAAGTCACCCTTTCGGGTTTTCAACTTGCCGGGTGTACAAATTTTTTATATTTTATCCCTAATTTTTTCCCGAACATTTTTGGTTCGTCGAGATTCCTTTTTTTTTTTGCCTAAGTGTGTCCACCTAGCAGGTCTCTTATGCGTAGTATCTTTTGACTATGTTCACTTTTGCAAGGTGTGGTAGGTCGTCGCCATCCATGGTGGTTAAGATCATTGCCCCACTGGAGAATATGTTCTTGATTACAAATGGTCCTTCATAGGTAGGAGTCCATTTTCCCCTGGGGTCACTTTGTGGTAAGATAATGCGTTTGATCACTAGATCTCCAACTTGATATACTTGGCGTCGGACTTTCTTGTTGAAAGCCTTGATCATCCTTTTTTGATACTTCTGACCATGGCAAACATCAGTAAGTCTCTTTTCATCAATTAAGTTTAGTTGATCAAGTCGAGTTTAGATCCAATCGTCCTCATTCAAACCTGCATCCTTCATAATTCTCAAAGAGGGGATCTGGATCTCAATAGGCAAGACAACCTCCATGCCATAAACCAAAGAATAGGGTGTTTCCCCAGTTGATGTGCAAGTCGTGGTACGATACCCGTGGAGAGCAAATGGTATCATCTCATACCAGTCCTTGTAGGTGACTCATTTTCTGTATGATCTTTTTAATATTTTTATTGGCAGCTTCAACGGAACTGTGATACGGTGGGAGAACCGACTTAGGATTTTGCGTTTGTGTTCACAAATGTTTCGGTTTAGCAAGAGTCGCTATCGACTTTTTATTTTATCTTAAGGAAAGGTCAAAAAGCACTGGAAAGACCTTTGAGATGTTTTCTTGGGTTCAGGGAGTAGATTATAGAAAGGGAAGGTATTAGCACCCTTTCTATCCATGGTTATCCACGGGCTCTTAGTTACTTGCTTTAGATCACTTGCTTTTATTTTCAATTGTTTGAAATGGTGCTCTTCAATTGTTTGAAATGGTGCTTTGTGTGTGGTTTTGAAATATGTTTTTAAAAGAGGCCATCATTGTGGCAACCTTTGTAATGATTCTTCTTTGAATGTATACAAAGGTGTTTTTGTCTTTTGAAAAGTTTTCAATATTTGAAAGTAGGGTTTTAAAATTGTGTGGTGAAGTGTGTTTTGAAGATAGCAAGGATGTTTTTGTAAGCTTTGATCAAGTAACTAAGAGTTGTCTACCCTATTTTACTCAAAGATATTTCTTATGTTTTTAACCCTTTTAACAGTGTTGCTTCACCATTGTATTTGGTGAGCAACCTTGTGTTAGGATGTTAAACGGGACAGGCGCGGGTCATCGTATAGACCATGATAGCAATTGTGTCAAGTATTTTTGGCAATTTTCTTGAGGGACATGATCATTTTGTTTAGGCAACTCAGATAGCATCATCGAGGGACTATGATCTTTGTTTTGTTTTTGTTTTGCCAAAGTACTTGACATGCTTACCATGGCCCATTTTTGAAGGCAACAAGTGGATTGTAACCCTAGGGGTGCAAGTGTGCATTGTGTTTGTTTTTATGCATTTTTGTCTTTGATTAGGTCAAACTATTTGTTGGTTTTGATTTTGCATACAAACCCTAATTCTAATCATGGCATAATTGAAAGCTTAAAGGTGCGAGAATTTAAACTCTAAACTATTACAACATGATATAGGGAGGGGGTACAATTTTGAATAGGGGGTATTTGGCAAGAAATATAAAACCCTAATTACTATTACATCCAAATTGAATTTGCAAGGCATAATAATTAAATATACAATATTTAAATAAAATACAATAAATAAATGTTAAATAAAATGTATTATACAAAAAGAGTTTTTATTTGTTCATGTATGCAAAAGTATCTTTAATGTAAAAGGTATAAAGAAAAAGATTAATTTTTATTTGTTTTTAGGGAAAAAACCCTAATTTTCTTAAGAAAATAAATAAATAGTATTATTTATGTACAAAAATGCATTAACATGTATAAAAATGAAATATATTCTAAAAAAAGTATTTTTTAGTATAAATAATAATAAAAATAAAATATAATATTTTTTGTGTTTTATTTCTAAGTATTTGATAATACAAAAGTATATATATATATATATATATATATATATATATATATATATATATATATATATATATATATATATATATATATATATATATATATATATATATATATATATATATATATATATATATATATATATATATATATATATATATATATATATATATATATATATATATATATATATATATATATATATATATATATATATATATATATATATATATATATATATATATATATATATATATATATATATATATATATATATATATATATATATATATTAAATATGTTAAATATGTTAAATATGTAAAAAATAAAATAAATAATTTACAAAAATGTATGTATTTCAAGAAAATATTTTCAAATGTGTATAAAAATAATAAATGAAAATAAACATATTTTTTACATTATTTTTAGGTTTAAACAAAATAATATAAAGTATTTAATCATTTTAATGTTGGAAATAATTAGAATAAATATCGAATAAATGTAAAAATTTATGAAAATATTTTTTAGGCATTTTTTATATTTGGAAATAAAATAATAAAGTCAGAAATAAAATTAAAATGCAAAAATAACAAATATACAAAGAAATTGGCCAGGGGGGTGTGAAACTGAAAAAGCAAGTGTTAGAAGCAAAACAAGTCAGCCCAGCCCAATAACTTCATCTTCTTCCTCTGTTCAAACACAAAAACGCGCCTTCTGTGTACAAACTGCTATCTCCTGATTCAGTGCTTTTTTGACAAAACTCAAAACATGAAACCTGTAGAGCATCAAACAACGAATCTAAACATATAAAAAACTTAAGCTAACTCTCAAAGACCAGAGAGAATTTCTCTGGCCCTAATTTCTAACCTAGTTTTTTCAGAAAGTTCATGGATGAAATTCTCCTAGCACGATTAATATAAATGAAAACTAAGCACATGTATGATTTCAGGGCTATGAATACAACATCTTTCATTCACAAACCTAAGTCTAAATGTTCCTAAATAGAGAGATAGAAGTTCATGAAATATCTGTTTTAGTTGAGTTCGAGCTGGACAATGCATCAACTTCCAATGGCGCCTGAGGTTCTTTTGAGCTTGCTTGATGTCCCCTGAACCTTTCCCAATGCTTAGTTTGTTTTGAAGTGGCCTGAATCGTGCTACAGAACTTAACCTGCAAAGCTTCCAAACAAAAATGGCAATGTGTGTTAATGGAGTTACAACAACTTGTGAATGGTCTGGACAACTTAGGTATATTGATTGGAATGTTTTTGAAGTTATTTTGGACAAAACGCACGAGAGGATTTGATGGTGGCTTGTGATTTGCAAAACTGGCCCTGTTTTGCAAGAAAATGTGGTTTTTGAGTATGAGGATGCTTTAGGGGTGAAAGGCTCGTGCTTCTGACTTGTGAGGATATGCAAAACTTGTTTGAAAACTTGGCTTCAGTTGGTTTTATCAAATATGAGAGATATAAGCTTTTGGCCCTTTGACTTGTTTTGAAAGCAAAGTTTAAAGTGAAGTGTGATAGGCCTGTACAGGCTATCTCCAAGCATGCACCAAATCCTTGTACCTTTGCCTAAGTTTGTGGAACTTGTTTGCTGCAAAGAAAGAAGCTCAAAGCACAAGAAAGACAACTTTGCAAAAGTTCATGCTTTATGAAAATGGAAGTGTGATCTTTATGCCCAAAATGGAATTATTCAATGTATAATGCTCCCTTGATCAGGACAATGCCTCTAACCAATGTATTTTCATTCAAGTTTTGAGTGTTGAAGGTTTTAGATACCTGTAATTATGTACTAAGCTAGTTTGGTCAGATTTGCAACTTGGTATGAACATGTATTGGCCATGGTTACAAAGTGAGTTTTTGCCAACTTCAAGCATTCAATTCTCCCTAACCATAAAGGTGTTTGAGGAGTTATTTGACAATTTGGAAATCTTGCAACATGTACTATAATCCATGTTTGAAATTCAACTTAAAACTCCAAGTGCAACTATGTGAAAAATGGCCAAGAAGATGGGTCAAAATCCTGCCTAAACTAGGGCAAAATTTCTCTAAGTTATAAGTTTTAGGTACCCTTGTTCCAAAACTCATAACTTGAGATCCAAGCATCTTTTGAGAAAACTTTGTGAATCAAAGTTGTTGACTTTGTGATGGACTACAACTTTCATGTTGTAAGTTTTGTTTGAATCTATTTGCATCTTGGTGAAAAAATGGGACAAAGTTAGGAAAAAATAAGAAAAGTTTATAACTTAGAAAATTTCTAAGTTATGAAAATTTTCCATTTTAAACCCTAATTTGCAATTTTGGGTTTCTTGATGAACAAGTTTCATAATTTGACACGTCTCGATGAAAAATGACCCTTGGCACTTGACTTTGACCAAAAAGTCAAAGTTTGACTTTTCAGTATACAGTTAAATCTTGATCAGTTGACTTAAAAATTCATCTGTCAATCCTATGCATTTGAGATCTTTTGAACTTGTTGAATGGGTCAAGACAATGTCATTGGTTCCTTGAATCCATGGTTAAGCTTGATTTGCCATTGGCTAGGTCAAACAGTAAAAAATTGCCTTTGCATAGTCAAAACCCTAACAATGACCATTTTGCCCTTTTGGTGGTCTGATCAAATTTCTTGTGGAATTGTGATCCAAACTTGATCAAATGGTTCATATGAGTTCATAATGTTGATGTGTGTCAAATTTCACGAGGTTTGACTGTCAATTGGCCACAATTGACTTTTTTCCCCCAATACAGCTGATTTCTAGGTCAAATATTCAATTGACTGGGCAAAATTTTGATTCAAGGCTTGAAACTTGGTATGGACAAACTTGTGAGTCCAACATGAAGTATGAAATTCACTTTGGGCATTGTAGGTCAAAACATCCCTGTGCAAACTCAAACCCCAAATTAGGTCAATAGTGCAAAGAGGTGTCTTGAGCAGAGCAAACCCTAGCTTGATCTTGAGTTCCAAGAGTCTTGTGATGAGAAATGTTGATGAAATGAGAGGAAAAATTTTGGGGTACAACAGTTTCCCCTGTTCAATCTTCTTGAACCTGAAGAGTTAGATTGGCAGGTTTGTCTTTCGTGACTTGAAGGTAAAAGAGGTTTGGACACTAGAGTGCCCGTAAATTTGCACTCGTCAAAATATAGTTGAGGGAATGGGCTTAAAGATGACATTTGGAGATGGTAGAATCTTGCTAGAGATGGGCTTAAAGATGCCATCCAAGAATGTTTGTTGAATTGCAATGTTGTAGGTAAGAAGAATGAGCATCAAAATGGTATCCGTGTCTGGAATGCATTTGAACTGTATCTGGAGATGGAGTCTGTATGAGCAAAAGAATGGTGTCCGTGTCCGAAGCGTATCTGAGCTGTAACTGCATTTGAACTTTGAATGAATATCAGAATGACTGCTGTGTCTGGAGTGTATCTATATTTTGAATGGGTAACAGGGAAAAATCTGTATGTGGAGCAACTATGTGCTGGGAATAAGTTCTGAATGAGTGGCAGAATGGCAACCATGTCTGGAGCGTATATAGACTGTATCTGAAGTTGAGATCTGTATGAGTATAAGAATGACTTCCGTGTCTGGAGTGTATCTGAAACTGTAACTGGGATCTGAATAAGTGACAAAATGATTTCCGTGGCGATTGCACTGGGGAGAATCAAACTTATGGTGTAAGGGCCAGAATGGCATCCGTGTTTGGAGCGTATCTGAACTTGAAGTTGATAGTTGAATCTAAATGAGAGATAGAATGACCTCCGTGTCTGGAGCGTATCTAGTCTGTATCAGATTGCTGAAGTCTGAATGAGTAGTAGAATGACTGCCGTGTTTGGGGTGTATCTGTACTGTATTTTGACTTGAAATTCTGAAAGAGTAATAGAATGACCGCCGTGTCTGGGGTGTATCCATACTGTATCTGAATAATTGTTAATGATAGCCTTTTAATCTTATCCTGAAAAGGGTAAAATGTTAGCTAAAACACAAAGTTATGTTGCATGATATGTATGATGCAATGAACTGTGTTTCATTAATGTTTATGATATATGAATGTAATGGATGTGCATGTAAGCTGATTAGCCGTCTTGTTGAGGAAAATAAATCCTTGATAACCGGAGACAATGAAATCCTTGACTGCTGCCGAGGAAAGTGAATCCTCAACCGATGCCGAGGATTCAAAAAATATTTGATTGCTGAAGATGAAAAATCCTTGCTGACTGCTGCCCGGGAAAGTGAATCTTTGACCAATGCCGAGGATTCAAAAATATTTGATGAAGATGAGAAACCCTTGCTGACTGCTTGGGGATTAAAGATCTCTGATTGTTGAGAATGAGAAATCCTGGGAACACTGCTGGAGATTGAAAATCCTTGGTGACTTGTGGGGATTTACAAGGGTTCTGACAACTTCTGCAGGGAATGAGGATCCTTCATGACTTTCCTGGGAAATAAGGAAAACTCCGAGAATCTCTACTGGGGAGTTAAAACCTAGGAGGATTTTGCTGGAGAAGTGAGACCAAGAATCTTCGATCTGCTGGGAGATAACTCTGTGGGGAGAATGTTTACTCGGCCGGTGAAATCAGGAGCTCGGTTTGTATGCCAATCTACTGGGGAAGCATCCTAGTTGGGGATAAGCCAAGAAGTTAACTGTTATCTGTTTGGTTTTCCAGACTCTTAAGATAGCCTGCTGGGGAAATTGGAGGAAGTCGAACAGTTCCCACCGGGGGTTGATAGTTGGAAATTTGACTTTGTCGGGGAAGAAAATTTAGAATATTCTGGCTCCACTGGGGATAGGTATTTCAGGGTTTTTGGGCTCCACTGGGGATCGGGAGTTTGAACTCTGATGGGAACTTTGAAACTTAACTCAGCTGGGGAATCAAGTTTAGAATGCACTGGCTCCGCTGGGGATCTTGAAGCTTAACTCCACTGGGGAATAATACTCCAAATTTTTAGCTTTGTTTGAGGATCTGAAAGGTGTGCTGTAGGGGATTTCTTCTAAAATAGCACAAAGATATCTTCCTACACCTTCAACCTATCAGTAATTATCCTTTCTCAATTTCGTTCTATTTGTAAGCAGTGATTATATTCAAATGCATATGCCTATTTCACAAAACATTGGACATTTTCAAATAAAACATAAGTGTAAAAAGAAAAGAAAGGCAAGCAAATTTCTGCATTTTGAAGTATCTTTGTATTAACTTTTGTAAGTATCTTTGTGCAAAGGAGACAAACATCCTAGTAAGAGAATGTTGTCGTAAAAATTGAGAAATTTTTTATACAAAAGAACGATGGTTATGTGTAATAATTCCATGGGGTTCCCATTCTGCTATAGCCTTCACAACTCTGAATATCTTGTCCATTCGCTGCTTCGTCTGCCGATGACTGGATTGATCAGAAGCTTGGAGCTTATTAGTGAAGAGATTGTTCTCAAAGTGATCCGACGAGACATAGTCATACGCTTTAATTCCATAACTTTTGCCTGGACCGCCCTTTCGGGTTTTCGATCCACCGGGAAACCCTTTTTTGCCCAAGTCGCCCTTTCGGGTTTTCAACTTGCCGGGTGTACAGATTTTTTTGTTTTATCCCTAATTTTTTCCTGAACTGCCGTTTCGAGTTTTCAATTCACTGGGATGCCCATTTTTTCCTAAGTCTCCCTTTCGGGTTTTCAACTTGTCGGGTCGTTTTATGCATAGTATCTTTTGACTATGTCTGCGTTCGCAGGGTGCGGCAAGTCGTCGCTGTCCATGGTGGTCAGAATCATTGCCCCACCAGAAAAGATGCTCTTGATCACAAATGGTCCTTCGTAAGTAGGAGTCCACTTGCCCCTGGGATCACTTTGCGGCAAGATGATCCGCTTGATTACAAGTTCTCCGACTTGATATACCCGACGCCTGACTTTCTTGTTGAAAGCCTTGATCATTCGTTTTTGATACGTCTGACCATGGTAAACAACAGTAAGTCACTTCTCGTCGATCAAGTTAAGTTGATCAAGCCGGGTCTGAATCCAATCGTCTTCACTCAAACCAGCATCCATCATAATCCTCAAGGAAGGAATCTGAACTTCCATAGGCAAAACAGCTTCCATGCCATATACCAGAGAAAAGGGGGTTGCCCCTGTTGAAGTACATGCCGTGGTACGATATCCATGCAGAGCAAATGGCAACATCTCATGCCAGTCTTTGTAGGTGACTATCATCTTTTTAATGATCTTCTTGATATTTTTGTTTGCGGCTTCGACAACATCGTTCATCTTCGGTCGATAGGGAGATGAATTGTGATGATAATTCTTGAACTGTTCACATAGAGCGGTGATCATAGTGTTGTTTAAATTTGTACTGTTGTCCATGATAATCCTATCGGGGATACCATACCGGCATATGAGGTTCTGCTTAGTGAAGCAGGCAACCACATTCTTTGTAACAGAGGCATAGGAAGCTGCTTCGACCCACTTGGTGAAGTAGTCAATGGCCACCAGGATGAAGCGATGTCCATTGGATGCCGTAGGCTTGATTTCTCCAATCATGTCAATGCCCCACATTATGAATGGCCAAGGAGCTGTCAGAACGTTGAGAGGAACAAGAGAAATATGTACTTTGTCGGTGTAGACTTGGCATTTATGACAGGTACGGGAATGTTGATGACAATCAACTTCCATGGTAGACCAGTAGTAGCCTGCCCTTAGAATCTTCTTAGCCATCGTATATCCTCTCAAGTGGGTGCCAAATGTGCCACTATGTATTTCGGTCATGATCAACTCTGCTTCAACCTTGTCCACACAACGAAGTAGAACACAATCATGGTTGCGCTTATAAAGGATGCCATTGCTTAGGAAGAACTTGGCAGCAAATCTCCTTAAGAACTTTTTGTCATTGATGGAAGCTCCTTCAGGGTATTCTCGAGTCTGGAGATACCTTTTGATTTCATGAAACCAGGGTTGTTCCACTACTTCTTAGGTATTAATCTCATGACAGTGTGCAAGTTCGTCCATTCGCTCGATGGTAATTTGGGGAGCCTCGATATCCCAGTTGAGTTTAAAAATGGAAGACATTGTAGCCAGAGCATCTGCTAGCTGATTTTCTTCTCGCGAGAAGTGCTCGAAAGTAATATGCTCGAAATGAGGAAACAATGTCAAGACATGTTCTTTGTATGGGATAAGATTAGGATGTTTAGTGTCCCACTCTCCTTTGACTTGACTGATAACCAAAGCCGAGTCCCCAAATACGACCAAATATTTGATTTACAAGTCTATAGCAGCCTTGAGACCAAAGATGCAAGCTTCATATTCAGCCACGTTGTTGGTACAGCTGAAGCAAAGTCGGGCAGTGAAGGATGTATGGCAACCTTCTAGATAAATGAGTACCGCACCGATACCATTGCCAAGTGCATTTGAAGCACCATCAAAGTACAGGGTCCATCGGGATCCTTGTTCAGGTCCGTCATACGGTCCGTTACCTTCAATGTTGTCCAATGTCATGATGTCCTCGTCAGGGAAGTCGAATCTCATAAATTGGTAATCTTCGACGGCATGATGAGCTATATGGTCAACTAATACACTCCCCTTTATAGCTTTTTGGGTAGTATACTGGATATCATACTCAGTTAGGATCATTTTCCATCTAGCGATTCTACCAGATAAAGAAGGCTTCTCGAAGATATACTTGATTGGATCCATCTTGGAAATCAGCAAAGTGGTATGGGTCAAGATATACTACCTTAGCCGCCGAGCAGTCCATACCAAAACGCAACAAGTTTTCTCGAGCAGTGAGTAGCGAGTCTCACAGTCGGTAAACTTTTTGCTAAGGTAATAAATGGCATGCTCTTTTCGGCCAGACTCGTCATGTTGGCCCAGTACGCACCCTATTGAGTTATCCAACACAATCAGATACATGATTAACGGTCTTCCTTCGACGGGTGGCATCAAGATAGGAGGTTCCGATAAATACTCCTTGATCTTATCAAAAGCAACTTGACAATCATTGTTCCATTCAACTACCTGATCTTTCTTCAACAGTTTAAAGATTGGCTCACAGGTAGATGTCAGGTGAGAGATGAACCTCGTGATATAGTTTAAGCGTCCCAAGAATCCTCTAACCTCCTTTTCAGTGCGGGGGGCAGGCATTTCTTGTATAGCTTTTACTTTAGCTGGATCAACCTCAATGCCTTTATTGCTGACAATAAATCCCAAAAGTTTACCAGACCTAACTCCAAAAGTGCACTTGCTTAGGTTCAATCTGAGCTTATATTCCTTTAACCTGGCAAACAGCTTTTGCAAATGATCAAGGTGTTCTTCTTCTGTCTGTGATCGAGCTATCATGTTGTCTACGTAAACTTCGATCTCATGATGTATCATATCATGAAAAAAAGCTACCATGGCGCATTGATAGGTTTCCCCTGCATTCTTCAGTCCGGATGGCATCACTTTGTAGCAGAAGGTACCCCATTGCGTGACAAAAGTAGTTTTCTCCATATCCTCGGGGGCCATTTTGATCTGGTTATATTCCGAAAATCCATCCATGAAGGAGAAAACCTTGTGTTGAGCTGTGTTGTCAACCAAGATGTCGATGTGTGGCAGTGGAAAATCGTCCTTAGGGCTAGCCCTGTTTAAATCCCGATAGTCCACACACATTCCGACTTTGCCGTCCTTCTTAGGCACGGGCACAATGTTAGCAACCCATTGTGGATAGGAAGTAACATCCAGAAAGCCAGCGTTGAATTGCTTCATTACCTCAGCTTTGATCTTCTCAGACATGTCAGGCCTCATTCGGCGGAACTTTTGTTTGATCGGTGAACAGTCTTCTCTTGTAGGGAGATGGTGAACCACGATATCTATGTCTAGCCCTGGCATGTCTTCATAAGACTAGGGGAAGATTTCAACATATTCGTTCAACAACTGCACTAAGCGCTCTTTGACACTTGGTTCCAAGTTGGCACCCACTTTTACCTCTTTTTTATCTTCCTTCGTTCCCAATTTGATGGTTTCTAGCAACTCTTCATGAGGCAGAATAGCCCTCTCTTCTTGTTGCAAAAGTCTGGCTAACTCTCCCGGCACTTCACAGTCTTCGTCAACTTCGTACTCAACATGATTGACCAAATCTTCAGAGTTACCGAAGGGTAAAGCAGAATATTCACCCATGGAATCCGGAGTGGATGGGTACCTGCATTTGTGAGTGTGGGTGTGTGTAAGGGATAGCCATTTTTAAACAAAACAAAATGCAAAAGGAAAGAAAATGAACACATCAGTTTATAGATGAAAAACGTCCAATGATTCATTAAAACATGGCATATGATAATGAAGAAAATCAAGCCCTTACAAATGGACCTCCATGCCCCGGGCAAGGCATGAGGTGAAAATAGTGTACGAATTGGTTAGTTATTACAGACCAAAAATAGGAAATTGTTCAAAGATAAAATTACTGGTTGATAAAGGTGATGGGAATAAAATCCTTTGCTTCCCAGTTGCTTAAACCCCCTTCGACGGTTGGAAAGATCCAATCTTCAAAGTGGCCCTCTTCATCTTCATCTTCTACAACATTGATTCCATGGCGGGTGATTTTGACGGGTGGTCCTCCATCCTTGGTGCGACGCACAACCTTCTATCCTACAGCGGTAAACCCTAATCCAAACTTGTCCGTCTTATGGGGAAAATCAGGAAGTTTCCCCCATATTGTGCTCTTTCCCTCTTTAATTACCGCCTCTGCATCCTTGAGAGATGCCATCCTAGATACATGCTTGTGAACGATAGGCACTTCAACCATTGTCTTCGCAACTGCTACCTCAGGAGAAACTTCCTCAAAATGTTGGAAAGGCGTTTCGATGAACTCGCCATCCAACTCCACATAGCGGAAGGAGTTGAGATGACTTATCATGTACTCTTCCTCGCCGTGCACCATTATAATCTTATCCTTAACAGGATACTTCAGCATTTGGTGCAAAGAGGAGGTAACTGCCCCAGCATAATGGATCCACGGTCTTCCTGACAAGCACGAATATGAATGACGGATGTCCATCACATAAAAGGTGGAGTTGAACACTTCTGTGCCCACTTTGATAGGAATGTCAACCTCTCCGTGAACCATTCTTTTGGACCCATCAAAGGCCCTAACGATGTTACTAGGTTTAAGGGTCAATCCTTCACAGTCCAAACGGTCTAAGGCTTTCTTCGGTAGCACATTCAAGGAAGAACCAGTATCAACTAAGACATGGGCGAGGATGGTTCCCCTACATTCAACTGAGACATGTAGCGTGTCATTGTGTTTCCTTCCTTTGGGAGTCAAGTCAGCATCGGAAAATCCAAGGCCATTATCAGCAGTAAGACTGGCCACGCACTCCTGAAACTGGTCAGCCGAAGTTTCTTGGGGCACGTGTGCCGCCTTCAAAAATTTGATCAGGGCCTTAGCATGGGCCTCAGAGCAGAGTAGAAGAGCCAACATTGAAATTTTAGAAGGGGTCTGCCCTAGCTGTTCCACGACGTCGTAGTCACTCTTTCTGATTATTTTCAAGATTTCATCCATTTCTTTCTGGGTGGTTTCGGGGATAACCACAACATGAGCCTTCGTCCTGACAGGCGCTTCTAGTATCCCCTTACCCTTGTCGATAGTATCAAAGATAGTTTTACTTCAGGAGTATCCAATTCTTCAATCATTGGGCCTTGCACAGATGGTCTAACAGGCACATAAGTTTTCGAGGGTCCAAAAACTGCTCGAGGGGGAGCAATCTCCGGAGAAAAAATCCGTCCGCTGCGGGTTATCTTGCTTGTACCCATAATGTTCCCTATATCAGGGGTTTCCTCTTCAGAATTCTCTTGGACTGATTCAATCTGTTTGATGCCATGATAGAAGATTTCTCCTCCGTAGTTCCATGGTACCGTCTTGTCAGATTGATACGGGACAGGCCCCGACATGGTGATATTTAAAGGTACAAATTCAGGATCAGGTATAATCTTGACAGGCCTTTTGCAAGCCTTTGGAAGATTGTCGGATATGGTTATGATTGCAATATCGTTGGTTGAAGTAGCAAAAGTAGCAGGAGTAATAGGAGTGAAGGTATCAACAGGAGTTTTTTGGAAGAGTATCTCTTGGGTATCCATCAGGCGTTGGACACCTGATTATAACATTGGGCAGTCAGCTCGTATGTTTAAACAAAAGTAACAGTCCTTCCCACAGCCTGGGAATATCCCGGCTCTCATCAAATTTTCTTTAATCACTAGTAACGGAGTCAAAAGGTCAGCAACATCGGTAACATGAAGGTCTTCCATAACGGAATGAACATTATGACCGTGCTTGGGCATTGGAGCAGAAATCACATTTGGCTTTTCGGGCGCATCAAATTCTACTTCCTTGGCGTCAATCAGGTCTTGGATTTTGTTCTTAAGCGCCCAACAATTGTTGGTACCATGCCCTGCACTGTCTGAGTGGTAGGCACACTTGGCATTGGAGTGGTAGTATGGAGAGGAGGTATTAGGGTTCTTTGGCGCTTCCTTCAAACTGGTAAGATTCAGCTTTAGCAAATGAGGGAGTACTTGAGCTGGCGTCATGTTGATTCGGGTGAACTGCCGTTATGGCCTTTCTACCCGTTGTTGATTAGGTCTCGACTGATTGCCGCGAGGTTGATCATTTGAAGAGTTTTGAATCATCACAGCCCCTACAGTTGGCCGGCGCTCGGTTCTTCCCTGACTTTTCTAAGAGTAAACATCAGAGGCTTCCTTCTTAGCCGGGAAGGTTTTCTTAACAGCAGTGGACGCAGAGGTATCTTTATGAATCTTACCACTTTTAATACCGGCCTCGACCCTTTCGCTGGTCAAAATTAGTTCGGTGAATCCCGCGGAAGAACTCCCAATCAAATGATTGAAGAAAGGGCCAGACAGGGTCCCCAGAAACATGTCAACCAGCTCTCTATCCGATAATGGTGGCTGCACCCTTCCAGCCAGATCACGCCACTTCTGGACATACTCTTTAAATCCTTCATTGGAAGCCATCCCCATACTTTGTAGCTGAGTATGAGTGGGCGCCAAATCAGCATTGTATTGGTATTGACGGTAGAAAGCAGCAGCCAAGTCTTCCCAATTATGAACCTCTAATCTCTCGAGTTGATAAAACCAGTCCAATTGTGTGCCTGACAAACTGTCTTGGAAAAAGTGTACCCAAAGGTCTTTATCAGATGAGTGGGGTTGGATCTTTCTGACATAGGATCTCAGATGCATCTTTGGGCAGGACATACCGTCATACTTAGCAAATGTTGGAACCTTGAACTTGGGAGGAATGATGATTCCAACGACCAACCCTAGTTCTTCAAAATCTAAACCAGGTACCCGTTGCAACTCCATGGCTGCCAATCTATCCTCAAGATTCTTATATTTATCATCCGCCAGGGGATATTGTTGTTCGGAGTAGTCTTCGTCCTCTTCCTCTTCTTCCTCTTCAACTTCAGATTCAGAAGGTCCCGCAGTTCCTTTTCCTTTACCAGCCCCTTCATCAGATGTTGAGGGGAACTCGAGAACTTTTCTAGCATTGGTTTCAAACCTTCTTCCAAAAGTGGCTACTCCAGGCCTTTTCTTCTTTTTCTCTTTATTCTTCTCCAACAGTGCTTTGAGGTCCTCTTAACCCTTTGCTAAGGTCATGAGGAGTTACTGGAATTGAGAATTATGTGCTTGCAGATCCTTAACCGTTTGCTCCAAATCCATCTTGCTGAAATATATAGCAGAAAGATAAGGAAACCTGGTGTGAAGACCTGTTTATGCATATGATGAATGGTATGTTATTCATGTAATGCATTCAAGGATTCAGAAATTCAAATTTGCTGCAAACAAAAAGGAACACACGTCATATTAAGAAGAAATTTGTTAGTACATAAGTGTCCCATGGACAAAATATTACAAGATTCTTAATGTAAAAAGACATTGCACATCCTCTTTGGTGCGATGTAAGTGTTGAGAGTTTCCTCCTCATGAAGTCGGCGGGTAAGATCCAAAACCTTCTTCTCACTGACATAGAAGCTGGCTTCAAAAGTATTCCGTTCTTCCTTGAGTTGGATCCAACTCTTTTGCATTTCTTCCCATGATGTTGGCATATCAGGATGTAGGAGGGTGTATGGAACCTCTCCTTCCATAACAGGCTCTTTGATCAAAGGGAGAATGTGAGGATATGGCATCATAAGATTCTGGGCGCGGGTTCGTACCCACTTGAGATAAGGCTCAAGGGGGATGGAATTCTTGTGCCCTAGTGTCTTACTATCCACTTTGTTGGGCATCCTCCAAGCTCCGATGAACCTTTATCGAAGTCCTTGCGCATTGTTGTCGAAGTCAAAAACTAGGTCAAGAATCAGCATGTCATGAGGGCCATCCCTCCGAGCATATCCAAACTGTCTTAGAGCTAAACAAGGGTTGTGGGTAATGCCTCCCCTAATGCCAAGTAGTGGGACATTAGGGAACTCCCCACAACGATCAATGATGATGACATTTTCTCTGGACCGAGAACACCAATGTACATAAGAATGTGTGAGAGTCATCAATCGTTGTGACCACCTTAAACCCTGCTCATTCTTCAAAACTGATTGTGGAAGGTGAGAAATAAACCACCTTGCTAGGAGAGGAGTACAACACATGAGAACACCTCTTTTCCTCATTGTTCGTGTTTAAAATGAGTGTAGGATGTCCCCAAGCAATGTAGGTACCGGATTCATGGATATGAAAATCTTGACAGTATTCACATCTATAAGTTGATCAGGGTTTAGGAACAAGACCAACCCATAGATAAGGAGTGCCACAATCTCTTCAAAGGCTTGTAGATCTAGAGAATTCCAGCAGTCTTGTGCCTTCTCAAACAGAAACTTTGCCAAGAAACCCTTGACACCACTTCTGGTTTCCCAATGTCCTTTGATGTCAGATGGTTGCAAGTGTAATGCTTGAGCAACATCTTCAGGCTTTAGTTATTTTTCTGTACCGTTGTAGGGTAGTTGATGAAGAATAGGAATTCTCAGGAGTTGAGAAAATTCCTCCAAAGTAGGTACTAATTGGTAATCAGGGAATGTGAAACAGTGGTGTAGGGGGTCGAAGAACTGGAAGAAAACTTTCACCATATCTTCTTCAATGTTGGAGTTGACCAAGTTGAGAAGTCTACCATGTCTTTCACTGAAGAGAGAATTCTCTAGAATCCTGGAAGTGAGCTCGTTGAGTTGAGGAGGGATTCTCACAAGGTGGACTTGAATTGTTTTCCTGCGAAGAGATTCCATGACCTACAAAACAAGAACAAAGATGAAGATCCAAATCCTTGAAATGGTTAGTGGATGCACATGATGCTTTATGATGTTCATGATGTATGCACAAGCACATGTGCAAGCAAGTTACACAAAAACCCTAGTTTCAGGCTTGCATGAGGTTTCATGGGTAAATACCCTCTTGAGTTTAGTTGGCTCAAACCTGTCCTATAAATAGTAACCGGGTTCTAAGGAGCTCAATATCACTGGATTGTTTTCTATGTTCATTGTTTTGGTTAAGCCACTTAACTAGCGACCAAAATATTCCAAGAAAATAACCCTCAATGAGTATAGTATCGAGTATCTACCAACTTCGGACTGCACCAAAGCCGGTCATCTCACTACCCCTAATAAAAGGCCAAGATGGTCAAGTAAGGTTCTAAGAGTTCATTAGTGCTTTATGACATCACTCAGCAGCCCCGTATTCTCTTTGATTGACTCAAAGGCTACCTGTACTCACAAATATGTCGCAATAATATAGCTATTGCTTCAACCATGTCGGTATACCCCGTACAGTTTCCACAACTTATTGCTATTTACCTATGAATGTTTCCCAAATCCGTGTGGAGGATTTCAAGCCCAAACAAGAGAACCAAATGTTAAGCAATCAAAGCAAACAATATAATCATGAAAAGGGTGATCTAAGCCCTAAGGTTACTCCACTTTTAAATTTATCCCCAGCAGAGTCACCAGTTCTATGATACGGTGGGAGAACTGACTTGGGATTTTGCGTTTGTGTTCGCAAATGTTTCGGTTTAGCAAGAGTCGCCACTGAACTTTTTATTTTATCCTAAGGAAAGGTCAAAAAGCACAGGAAAGACCTTTGAGATGTTTTCTTGGGTTCAGGGAGTAGATTATAGAAAGGGAATGGTATTAGCACCCTTTCTATCCATGGTTATCCATGGGCTCTTAGTTACTTGTTTTAGATCACTTGCTTTGCTTTTCAATTGTTTGAAATGGTGCTCTTCAATTGTTTGAAATGGTGCTTTGTGTGTGGTTTTGAAATATGTTTTGAAAAGAGGCCATCGTTGTGGCAACCTTTGTAATGATTCTTCTTTGAATGTATACAAAGGTGTTTTTGTCTTTTGAAAAGTTTTCAATGTTTGAAAGTAGGGTTTTGAAATTGTGTAGTGAAGTGTGTTTTGAAGATAGCAAAAGATGTTTTGTGCAAGCTTTGATCAAGTAACTAAGAGTTGTCTACCCTATTTTACTCAAAGATCTTTATTATGTTTTAACCCTTTTAACAATGTTGCTTCACCATTGATTTGGTGAGAAACCTTGTGTTAGGATGTTAAACGGGACAGGCGCGGGTCATCGTATAGACCATGATAGCAATTGTGTCAAGTATTTTTTGTAATTTTCTTGAGGGACATGATCATTTTGTTTAGGAAACTCAGATAACGTCATCGAGGGACTATGATCTTTGTTTTGTTTTTGTTTTGCCAAAGTACTTGACATGCTTACCATGGCCCATTTTTGAAGGCAACAAGTGGATTGTAACCCTAGGGGTGTAAGTGTGCATTGTGTTTGTTTTTTCATGTATTTTTGTCTTTGATTAGGTCAAACTATTTGTTGGTTTTGATTTTGCATACAAACCCTAATTCTAATCATGGCATAATTGAAAGCTTAAGGTGCGAGAATTTAAACTCTAAACTATTACAGAATGTATATAGGGAGGGGGGGTACAATTTTGAATAGGGGTATTTGGCAAGAAATATAATACCCTAATTACTATTACATCCAAATTGAATTTGCAAGGCATAATAATTAAATGTACAATATTTAAATACAATACAATAAATAAATGTTAAATAAAATATATTATGCAAAAAGAGTTTTTATTTGTTCATGTATGCAAAAGTATCTTTAATGTAAAGGTGTAAAGAAAAAGATTAATTTTTATTTGTTTTTAGGGCAAAAACCCTAATTTTCTTAAGAAAATAAATAAATAGTATTATTTATGTACAAAAATGCAATTAACATATATAAAAATGAAATATATCCTAAAAAAGGTATTTTTTAGTATAAATAATAATAAAAATAAGGCAAAATACCCTTTTTAGTTCTTTAAGTTTACCCCAAGGTCCATTTTGGTCCTTTATCTAAAAAAAGTGTCAAACTGGTCCTATAATTCTTTCAAAAGGACCATAGGAGTCCTTTCCGTCCATTTTGATCCTTTTGGTTCAGCCCATCCTTCTTTATTTCAATTTGTAACTCCATTATCTTATGTTTCAGCCCATCCTCCCTTTCTTTAGATGATGTATCTCCATCTTTGCTCCATCAAGCTCATTTTGCAGCTTCTCCAATGAACCAAAAAGGACCAAAATGGACGGAAAGGACTCCTATGGTCCTTTTGAAAGAATTATAGGACCAGTTTGACACTTTTTTTAGATAAAGGACCAAAATGGACCTTGGGGTAAACTTAAAGGACTAAAAAGGGTATTTTGCCTAAAAATAAAATAAAATAATTTTTTGTGTTTTAATTCTAAGTATTTGATAAAACAAAAGTATATATATATATATATATATATATATATATATATATATATATATATATATATATATATATATATATAAATATTATATATATATATATATATATATATATATATATATATATATATAAATATATATATAGTATATATATATATATATATATATATATATATTATATATAAATATCATATATATATATATATATATATATATAAATATATATATATATATATCTATATATATATATTATATATATATATATATATAATATATATATATATATATATATATATATTATATATATATATATATATATATATATATATATATATATATATATATATATATATTATAATAGTATATATATATATATATATATATATATAAATATATTTAATATATATATATATATATATATATATATATAATATATATATATATATATATATATATATATATATATATATTAAATATGTTAAATATGTAAAAAATAAAATAAATAATTTACAAAAATGTATGTATTTCAAGAAAATATTTTCAAATGTGTATAAAAATAATAAATGAAAATAAACATATTTTTTACATTATTTTTAGGTTTAAACAAAATAATATAAAGTATTTAATCATTTTAATGTTGGAAATAATTAGAATAAATATCAAAA